>QXCR01000074.1:0-147188 GCA_004380135.1 Stemphylium vesicarium
TGCTCATCATACCACGCCTGGCATTTACCACCGACTTCTTCTTGACGGTCAAACATGACGGCCTTGATTCCCTTTTGTTCTAACCGACCAGCCGCAGCCAGACCGGCAGGGCCAGCGCCAATGATGCAAACTGGCTTTTCATCGCAATCGCAGCGACCCGTTGGGGCCGATAGTGTGAGCGAGGAGAGGGCGATCAATGGGAGTACGCGCGACCACATATTCGATATGATGATGGGTATGGATGGACGGGGCTGGGGGGGTTACTGGTATGGTTGGTATTTTGGTGGTGGAACATCGGGGGGTAATGTTGAAAGAAAAACAATATCACTCACGACTTTTCATGACCAAAAACATGTCCTCTTTGCCTTGTATTTGTGAAGTTCCCCATGCATGTGAGGCGACGAGAAGGATACACTTGCTGCTCAAGTAATGCCCACTTCATTGATAGGGCTAGGCGCGCAGCTGCCCGCTATATAAGAAGCCCTCCGCTTTTTCCACCTCTCTCTCTCTTATTCTCTCTTACTCCCTCTTCTTATCACCTCAAAATCCAAAATGTTCTGTGCAAGACAAATGCAACCCAGTCTCCACTCATGTCTGCCACCAAAAATTAAACAAAAGTCGACATCATGAATGTCTCGCCTCCTCTCATCCGTCTATCTTTCCATATCTGTCACTCTAAAATCTACCCCGATATGGCGTATGTGGATGACTCTTTCTACGCCTCGTGTTTTACTCTCGCTGAGCTCGAAAAAACGAAAAAAAAAACAAGAGATGTGAAGAGAGATTAGGCGCGTGGTATTTTAAACAAAAAGGCACGAATTGGACTCTATGTTTTGGATTGCCGAGGGGAGGGGGTATAAAGTCTCTTCTCTTCCGCGGCGGAGAGATTTATTCTTTGGGTTATACATTTCCGTGTCGTGTCAAAATCTCCAAGTAGGGAAGACATGTATTTCTGCTTGTTTGCTTCTAAAACCGCCACATCACCTGGCCATGTCTTCCCCCCACTGCGCCGGCTGTATTTAAAGAATTCACTGTTGAGGCCATTATGTCGACAGTGCCTATGAGCTCTCAGCTACACGGCTAGAATATATAACTTCTTTAATTATGAAGTGCAGCACTAGGACCTACAAATCCCGAGATTGGAATATGATGTCTTCTAAACACCTAAACGCGCACCAAAACCTTACATGTGGCTGTTGCCGTATACCAGGGCTATAGCGGGCAGCGGGGGGGGGGGGGGTAGGTAGGTGTGGAGGGGGTTGTGTATATAAACCCCCCTTATTCCCCTCTCTCTTTTTTCCTACTGCTATCATTGTACTCTTCTCTATACTACTAAAAAACCGATAACGGCTTCGTATGCGGCTTCTCCTTTTTGACTTTACAAAACTCGTGGTGAATCTGGCAACGTTTTTGTCTCCGTCCGTTTCAGAATCCACCGCAGGACGATTTTACGTCTTCGGCCTGCCGTTCTTCCTCGCAACTCCTCAAAAAACAAAGCGAGAGAAGTGAAGTATTTCTCCGGTACTCTATCTTCGTATTATCTACACGCAGAGGTGGCGGTAAGAACAGGCTGGTGGTCAAGATATGCCGCGCCGGCTAAAACTACTGCGCAATATGCTTATGACTTTGCTCTCCTCTTAAAATCTACTAAAGAAATACTCATGTGGTGGACGAGGCGTAAGGAGTGCGCGTATAAAACACACTCTCTTTTCTCTCTCCGCTTTCTTCTAATCACTACACCTCTTTCGTGTGCTCCTGGAAAAAACATGGTATAGCACATTCATGTGTCTTTGCCTCTTTCTCTTTCTAAAATCCAGATAGAACGATATTTATGTCTTCGGCTCCTCGTCCCTACTCTTTAAAACAAAGAAGAAAATAAAATAAATACATGACCTGTGTGTCTCTGGTCTGCTGCTCTCCTTACATATATACGGGTCGATGGCAGTGAAAAATAGAAGACGATTAGAATCCATGTGATCGCTGGAACGTGAGCCGTAAAGTCCGTATTTACTGCTTTGCGCTTCTCCAAAAGCGAAATGACATATTACAATATAGAAAAGGGGTATGCGGCAAGGGTATACAAAGCACTCTCCCGACTCCGGGGAGTCTTCTTCTACATTTTGCATACCTTTTTTAAGATGTAGTCAAAATCCATCAAAGAGGACTTGTATGCGGCATATGTATATAAATCACCCCTTCTCCTCTAGAAACTCTTCCTACATTCCTTCTGCGTTGTTCTAGGAATTACTTGAAACAATCTATGGAGGACATGATGGGGGTGAGGCGTGGAGAGTGCGTATATAAACTACCCTTCCTCCTCGGGGAAGTCTTCTTCTACATCTTCTACACTTTATAAAAGGTTCAAAAAAGAAGTGATACAAGATCCTCTTATGTGGGCGAGGATGGGGGACTGCGTATATAAACCACACTCTCCCTACGCCGCCAAGTTCTTTCCGGTATATTCTGCCTCATCTCAAAAAAGTGCTAAAAGAGATCGGTAAAGAGTGGATGTACTTTCCCTTCTAAAAACGCAAGTGAACTCAAAGCGATGTCTCTCTTCTTCCCGACTTTGTCCGTCTCGAGAAAATCTTTGTCTAGAATGGGTTTATGATAGGCTAATAGGTTGTTCTACTGTCCTTGAACGGATCCATGTCCGCGATCTATCTGCGTTTTTTTCGAAAATGTGCTTGCACTCAGACCCATGAACAATAGATGACGATGTAATCAAGCCAACGCGCGAGAACTTTGGCCGAGCTGTCATGCTAAATGGGCTGTAGCGAGCTTATAAAAGCTCTTGTCTACCTTCTATTATTATTTCCTTATCCTCTTCCTAAATTGCGGAGTTCAAAACCCATGCCGACAGAGGGTATGTTTCTATTCCCTCTTGGACCTGTTTAAACCAGCCACCAGTTCTTTAGTCCCTACCACTACATCGATGGGTTCTTCTTGTCATTTTCTGAATAAGCACTCACCAGCAGATAAGCAGTGTAAAAGCATCTACAAAAGCCCAAATACTTCCTCAATGTGAAAGACGGACAGTGCGCCGCTGCTAGCTACGAAGGAGACCTATGACATGTTGCAAAAGAGCATGTTGATACGCCAATGAAAACGTTACTGGCACCATGTCGTGTGCTTCTTGACAAAAAGCTCCACAGTGACGCCACTGCCGCAAACCAAGGGGCGCTTGGTCTATTGTTTGGCCGAGTAGGCGTGGGGCGGAGAGGACAGCAAAAAGATACAAGGATCAAGATTGGGTACCAGTGCGGGAAACAAAATAGTCCCGAGGGTAACATATGTCATCTTGCGTGACATGTCGCCATTTGAGAGGTATTCACGTCGCCTTCGGGCTCGAGTTGGGTTGACTTGCACGGTCGATAGAAGAAGACCCCGGTCCCAGTGGCGGACCGCATCGTGGAGAGGATTCCGGCGCCCATCTCCCTCCTTAGCTTCCGCGTCATATGATTTGAAAACCCAACAGTACTTTTCCCAATCCCCAACCGCCAAGGTTGTCGTAGCCTCGAATCCGACCAGATGGTACAGCACGAGCGTCCCAACATCAGGACACGTGCGAGACATCTACCTCCGGTAACGTAACCGCAAAAGCCCTTCCCGGCGACGAGACATACATTAAGCGGCTCCGAGGACTGATAAGGGCATGTCACAGGGCTGATGCCAGTATGTCACCCCCATGTGAGGCTGACGTTGCCTACACATATGTGGATGCACGTGGCTTGCAAAGAACGCCACTAGGGTCTCCCCATGGAGTGGTTACCTACCCTGCCTGGAGAAGAACCCAATGTGCCAGCCAGACTAGTTCCAGCGCGCGCCAAGGAGAAATGGGTAGTTAAAATGGTGAGCCATGAGTCAACACTTGTACATGGTCATGCGACTACATCGTAGAGCGCTGGGAAGTCCGAGGAGCTTCTCCCGTAACCACCCAACAAAACACTAACCTCGCATCCTCATTCGCAGCTACGTATGGCGCCGGCTTCAAGATAGTACCGTTATTTCCCCCCTACCCCTCGTGCGCGTGGTACCTATGGGTGATGCCGGAAGAAAGCCATTTTTTTTCTTGCGCCAACGATAACCGCCAGGGTGGGTCCTCATTTTGGGCATTTCCGAGCCGCAAGTCCATAGCGACAGGCGAGCAAGGCGAAAAAGTGTGGGTCGGTAGGGCAGACATGAGCCGCAAAAGACCGTGGGTCCGGAACCCAATCGGGATGCTTTTGGGCTGCGAAGGATGCGAATGCTGAGACAAGAGTGACATGCTGCAATGATGTGAGTCACACACACATACACATGCTGATAGGAGCGGGATCCCGTAGCTTCTTGCGGGTGTAGAGAGGAATGGGAAAGCGAAAATTCTGCTGAACCTGCATAGCGCGGCGATTACTGAAATTAAATGAATTTTTTAAAGAGGGCGACGATAATTTTCGGAGTGCGGGCGGAGTGGAGGATCTGTGGTGGGCGCGCCGCCGCTTAGCGAATGTCCCACGCGTTCCTCCACTCATCCCGCGCTAGCATAACGGCGAAGACGACGACGACTAAAAGAAGAATTGGCCAAAATTGTGAAATGAAGATTTATCTTCATTTGCTGTCAAAAACGCGGTGATGGTGTTCCGGAAAGACTGGGGTGCGGTGTGATGTTTGCTTGTACCTCTCCGAAGAGAAACCAGCAGGTCACGTAGGCGGTGGAGAACATGTAGATGGAGCTAATTGCGACCGCGATGCACTTTCAGATATAGTTTGCAGTCGGAAATGGTAAATTCCCATTACAACATCTGCATATAATGAGATATTGGGGAGGTCAAAATTCGTTGCGTCTACACATCACTCTTCGAATACTCCGCAGGAAGCTTTTGGTTGCCGTCCGTAGGCGCAAGATTGTGTCACAGTCACACAATGGCCGCCGATGTCGCATCTGTAATCTGGCACAGGTTTCATGTCAAAGATCCTGATGTCTGCAGGGCGTTTGGATCTGCCCAAGTGATCAGCCTCATTGCTTCACTGGTCGCACCAAGAGTCTAATCAGACGTCAGTGGGGTGTGGTCATGGGGGAGAGCCTCGCTGGGCATGCTCTGAACCCGAATACGTCCGCTGCCCCGCGCCAGGAAATCCATTGTTATCATCACAACAGGAACATAGAGGGTCATTGCGTGCGACGACTGCTTTAAAGACCTGGTGCTCGGCACTAGCTGATGTCGCGCAGAATGCTGCAGCAGGGCCGAAGCGAACATAATCTTCTGGGTGGCACCTATGGCGGGGAAAGCTGGCTCGTGGGCGCAGGCCTGGGTTGAGTGAGAGGATGCGCATAGCAGCCACGATAGCACGAAGACTTGACATGATGGCTGATGGTGTAGGAGCATTGGACGAGCGGTCGCCCGTTGAGGGTCGGAGCACTACGCTACTTGAGTTCACAGCAAGAAGGCGAGCGAATTGCAAAGGCGACTAGGATGCACCAAGTTGTAGCCGATGGTGGTGCATGTTGCGGACAACGACTCGAAGCTCGATTGGGAAACGACGAGAAGCTGAGATTGCGGAGATTCGCTGTACCATACTTCGCATGGTGGATCACGGCATGAGGTGCGGCGCGATTGTGACTGCCACGGGACACGATAACGGTTGAAGTGAGTGTGACTATCGCCAGGCGCAGTGCTGTGAGAAGTGCAAGCTGCGGTTTTCATCTTGATTGAATGCGCATCATTTGCGGCAATTGTGGCCAGATTTGTTGAGGCTATGGCTGTTCGATGTGGTGCGTCTGCTCACCGGAAGCATGGTGGGGTAGTAGTGTAGACTAGGCGAGTAAGCAACGCTTGACGGGCCGCGTGATGAGGGCTGCGTCCGAGGCGATTCGATGCCTTGGTTACACCGATACGCTGTCGTACTGGACGGTGCGCTAGTGGGTGGCAGGGAAGAGGTGGGCAACTGTGATTTGCGTGGTTCAACGGGCGAGTCGCCAGTCAGACTCGACACCGGATAAGAAGAGGGCGAGGTGGCGAAAGGACACATGTTTCGCGTCGCGTCCGCGAGAGATTAATGAAGGCAGCGATGCTGAGAGTGCTTTGTTGTTCCTGCATGGCCGCGGGCGATTGACGTGGCCGAGCCAGGAGCAAAGAGGTTAGGCGGCAATGAAAGAAAATGCAGTGATGAGGCTCAATGACGTGAACTGGGGAGAAGAGGATCGCGAGAAGAAAAAAAAAAGCCATAGAGCTAGGAAAAACTGCCCTGCAACCGTTCACCGTGCGAATGCTGCACGAAATCGAGAGGCAGGCGGTGATACACGATAGACAAGGCCAAGGTTTAGGCGGGACGAGACGTGATCAGCAGCGGAAGGCGCGAATCGAGGCTAGCAGGTGCACGACGAACACTCTTTACCGCACCGTTCGACATTGGCTGCGTTACTGTGTGTGGTCGACCTGAGGGAGCGTCGTGACGTTTCGAGGCGGTGAGGATGCGCGCGCCGAAGAAGGTCGTCGCCAGAAGCGAAGGGCTCGCATGAAGAGGGCCGGGCAATCCCGGTTTCACCTCGCGGGCGTGGGCGTCTTTGACGGCCACTCAAACTGCTGGATGTTGCGCATCTGAGGCAGCCAATGGCCGACTGACTGGCTATTATTACCATTCAAGCCGACGGTGATCAGCATCAGGGTGGTAGGGTGGGTGGTGAAGCATTGTGGAGGAAAAGCGAAACTGTCACAGACTCGGCCTCGGACAGAGCCTACCATACCCCCCTAAGCAGACAAAGCCACGCTGCCGCAATTAACCACGAACCGCAGCGACTATCGACATGCATGCAACAAAAGGTTTTGGTGTGGCTGCTGCGTCACCTCGCCTGTTCTCTCGTAGAAGATGCGACTTTGTCGCCGTCGACGCGGCAAAACAGCCCCTCGTCCAACCGCTTAGTGTTGGAGGTTGACTGGGCAGCGACGGATGCGGTGCGCGCGCCCAACGACTAGACGCATGGCGCATGGCATAGGGCAGATTATAGTACCAGCCCGTTTTGAATTTTTACGGGCGGGGAAAAGTTTCCAGTGTCGAAGCCCGAATGCGCCATGCATGCCTGCCTGTCCTGTCCGCCTGCTGCACACCAAGTCGCTCGTCCGTCATACACTGCAGCAGTCGCGCATATCCTCTGCCCTCCTCCTCGCTCTGCCCCCGTCCCCCGCCGTCTTTTTTCTCTCCCACTTGCATCACCCCCATCTACATGTCTCGCACTGGTCGCGAGACGGTCTTTCCCAGCCCTACGCCCATGCTGATAATGTGCCCTCGAACTCGCGCCTGATTATCAAGGATCGCCCCGCGACACTTTTATTATCGATAGTAGCCGGCCCTCGAGCCGCTAGATATTTTGCCGACTCCTCCTTGCCCCCATCAGCAGGCCCGCGCTGCCCAATACTCACCACCAAAAAATCCCATCGTCCCCGCTGCCACTACTACTGCCACTGTTTGCTGCTGCCGCCATGGCGAGCGCGGATTTGCAACCCACCTGCGAGGACTACGATTCCGACCAGAGCGACGGCCCCCCAGAGTTCCAGGGCCGCCGGTCGCCCAATGCCGCTAATGTCTCCACCAAGCGCTCGCATCCCTCGGACTTGGATAAAGAAAAGCCGCCCGCACAGGAGAGGGTGCCGACCAACTTCGACCTTCGCTCCGACTCAGGGTACAGCAGCTACACCGCCGCCACCGTGAGCAGCACTAATTCTGCTCCAAGTGCCCCCTCCCAGCGCAGCCCGCCCGCCGCGAGTGCCACGGCTGCCCCCGTTCCTGCCCAACCCGAGGCACCAACACCACCACAGCCAAAGCCCCAAAGACGACCCACCCTGTCAGAGTCGCGCCCAAGCACCACCAGCACCAGCACCAGCACCAGCTCACGCCCCAAGCCCTCTGCCCGCACTTCGTCACAGTCGTCGAAGCCTGCTGTCATCCAGCGTAGGCCTACCATCACCCAGGATCGCCCGGACCGCAGCCGTCGTGACAGCAGAATCGATCCTGACGCATGCACCGATCCCAACTGCACTGAATGCCCACCCCCTCAACGCCGTCGACCTGACATCAAGCCTACCCAGTCCGCACGCGACGTAGACCGTACCTCTACCACTGACACACGTTCCATGCGCTCCGACCCTGCCGGATACTACCAGAACCCGTCCTCTCCCACCCATACCCGCCGTCCGTCTCAGCTCAAGGAGACTGCCATTGTCCAGCCGGCCACCACCCGTCCACGCCGCCCTTCGTCTGCCCAGCAGCGCCCAATGAGCTACCACGGTGAACCCGGTCCCCAATACCATCGGGGACCAGCCATGCCCGTAGGATACCCACCCCAAGAATATGGCCCGCCGCCTTCCAACTCGGCCCAATGGCGCGGTATGCAACAGTACCCCGTGGGTTCCATGGGTCCTCCTATGCATCCCTACGGTCAGGCCCCGGGTTACTCCCAGCAGTACCCCTATGGCCAGGCCCCGCCATACGAAACCCCACAGAGGCCCGGCATGCCGCCCCGCCAGTCCTTCAGTGCACGCACCGGGCCTGGTCCACTCGTTACCCAACCTCCTCGTGAGCAGCAGTATTCGGCAAGGTACACTCAGCCCCAGAGCGCCACTCAAGGCAGGTTCCCACAACCTTTGCCGATTGCGGATCAAGCCTACGCGAGCGACACCGGATCCGAGACGGAATCGTCCGAAGAGGAGGACGAATACTATGTCGGATCCGACCCACGCAACGCGCTTGCACTGGTGCCACCTCCAAGGCTCGCTCCAGCCAAACCCAAGTCGTCGAAGCCCAAGAAGCAGCAGCGACCACAAATGACTCATGCCCATACAACCCAAGTGGTTGATGAGCGCTCTCTCCGCCGCATGTCTCAGATTCAACCACAGTCTCTGGTTATTGATGACCGTCGTCGCAAGCGTTCCTCGAGAACTATAGATCCGCCTCAACGCCGGGAGTCTGTCAGTCGCCCAGCTGCTCCACGCCAGGTACAATCCGATTACCCCACGTCTCGTGGGCAGATGGTCGTGGCCTCTACCAAGGCTGACCGACGTCGTTCCCGAGTCAATGAACAGTCGTATGAGGACTATGCCATCCAAGAGCGGGCAGCTGCAAGGGAGGCGGCTAAGGCTCGAGACCGCGAGGAACGAAGGTACGCTGCTGAGGCGACTGAGCGAAAACTCCAGAATCGCAATTCGAAGCAATATTATGAACCTCCTGCGGCCTTGTTCGATAGCGACGAGTCAGAGTCAGAATATTCAGAGGAGGAAAGACACATTCCCGAAGCACCAGCTCCTCCTCGCCGTCGCCGCCCCACTGACGTCGGCCGTGCAAAGGGCAAAGAGCGTGCCCCTGAGCAGAAGACCAAGCGTATTGAGTCTGAGGCAGAACAGTACATCAGTGCTCAGCGCGGTACTCGCGAGCCATTGAACGACCCTATCCACAAAGCTGCGAGGAGATCAAGGGCACCATCCATGCCCTCACACTCGGGGTCTTCTGGAAGCGATAGGAGCCGAACCAACCACACTGCCGTTACCAACGACAACAATGAGATTCGCCTTCGAGTCGACGCGAACGCCCCACTCAGTCTGCAATTCAATGGCGACATGGAGGGTCGCACACTCCGAATGATCCCAGGTGAAAACGGCATGGCTGATCTGGTCATCAGCGGAGGTCGCGGCGACAGCGTCTATCACAACAGTGAAAGAGGCAGCGTTACCGATGAGAGAAACGCTGTGGCCTTGAGAAAACCACGCAGACAAGTAGAAGAGATGACCGAGGGAAGTACCGACAGCCGTCACCGCAAGAGGCGCGAGAGCCGTGTTGGCCAGCGACCTTTACGTCCGCGCGCCAACACCTACCGCGATTAGGAAGCCCGGAGCTTGCGCGGTCGCGTCTACTGTTGCGATGCACGGGACGCACCTCAACCTTCTCTTGCGCTGGATCTACGTTGATTTCTTATCCAAGTTTTTTTCCTTCGTCGCACAAAAGATTGTGTTTCGATTTCCTTTCTTCGGCGGGTCGATGGCAGTTGAAACAAAAGCTTCGCATGAACAAAACGGCCCCTGGGCCTGACCTGTTCACCAAAAGTTTTCATCGGTTGTTTTGTCGCGTTTCTCAAAATTGGCTCGATTCCCCACTTACGTTTCATGTTTTGCATGTTTGCTGCGTTCCCTGCGACACAACAGGTCACATTGTTATCGTTTGCTAGACCGCAACGCTCACGCAACACATCATTACATACGCGTGGGCATCGTCGCGCCATCCGGGGATGAGACACAGACTGTACGATTTTTGTTTCTTCACGCCTTTTCTTCGCGCTATTTTTTTTGGAAAGCGTTCACTCCTCTTTGTCTGTTTGTTTGTTCGTTCTCGAACATGTTTTCCAGCCGCAAACCCTGTTTTCCCTTTTTCTTTTTTTCTTTTTCAGCTTCGCACTATACCTGCTCCTCGCGGAGGCTTTTCGGACTTTTTTGTTTGTTGGCGGATGTAATACCCCTTTCGAATTGATGTTGTGTGGCTGGATCTACGTGGCAGGAATGTATGGGGGGTTTTCTTTTTGTCCCTTGGCATTTAAAAAAAGTAAGCAGAGTCGATGTGTTGGCAGAAAAGAGGAAGCTATGACGCCTTTTTTAACGATGATGACGATGGACAGCTGAATGGCTGAATGGAAACGATGGACTACGTAGCGTTGTTTTGTTTCTCTCTCTCTTGGTTTCTCGTATTTTCATTTTCTTTGAACATGGCCTGAGTTTGATGGTGGAAGCGGTGAATGCGGAAATGCAGCTAGTACTGTTGAGCGTATATTCGCGCGGAAAGAATTACATCACTTGCTTTGCCTCCTCACTTTTTTTACCCCATATTCCATCCACCCCACGCTTTGTGCCATCTCCGCATACCCCATATCCATGGAACAAGAGATACGATACCCGATATTCACCCGATATTCACCACCCCCACGCTGTTCTTTGGGTCGTCTCACCGCTTACTCTCCTTTTTGCATGCATATCGCATATCGTATGTTGCATACTCACGCCAGCCGCTGCATGCGTCGACATCACTCTAGCTCTAGCCATATTTCTCTGCCGAATCCTTCCAACAAATGCGTACCACGACTACGCCCCCACGTCACAGGTACATTGAAGCCATGACTGCATTTCCTGACTTCTCCGCTGCATATTCACTCTTCTCCGCGCACGCAGAACCTTGACTTGGGCCTCAATCATAACAAGGAGACACCTTGTCTAGCTGCACTGCTTCCTGGACCCCTACGACATGGTTGCCCTGGGGAGAAGTGAGGCAGTTGACGGCCGGTAACGAGACTCGAGGTTGATATGGGCATCGGGAGGCTAGGAAGGAGGGCTTGCATTGTGTTGGTATTGCGAAGGTGATGTGGTGGGAGATAGGGAAAGGCTCCTTGTGCAGACGGATGAGCTGCCATGGCCCCTAATATGCGTGAGATGGTATTTGCCTGCAACAAGGAGATCACACGGTCGTTGCATCTGGCCGTCTGTGAGACAATACTGTAGGTGAAGACACTAGAACGGAGATCTTTGCCTGCTTCCTAATGGTACAAGGCAGAGTGATACGACATTTCCCTGTAAACAAACCTCTCATCTCTCACGTTTCCACGAAGGAACTCTTCCGGAGGGTCAACCCACTCCACTCTCTCGGCATCCTCCAGCTCAACGCCCCATCTGACGGCACCCCTCCGGTCTTTGAACCAACCCAGTTTTGTTCTTGCATCGCTCTTCTCCAGGTTTTCGATCCCGTTCTTTTGGATCAGTTCGATTAGCCCGTCGCTGCCAGCGACCATGGCCAGGACATCGGCGAGGCATTCCACGTTCCGATGCACACAGTGGCTAGGATAGACAACCTCTAGGCTTACGATGAGTGCGACGAGGGTGAATATGAGGATCAGGATAATGGCGAAGGAGAGCCAGGTAGCCGTCTCGTTCATGACGAGGACCTCGATTCGTTCGGTGAACGTGCCATTGACATAGTCCAAATAATTGTTCTCCCACGCCGTCCTCTTTGGCAAGCCGTCCAGAACACGATAGCCACTGAATTCCGATGTGCCAGCAATGACAAAGTGTTTGAAGAATGTCTGCAAAGTTTTGTTCGAGTGTTCTCGCAATGTCGTTGTGTTCAACAGAGCTTCCGAGTTCTTATTCGCAAGATGCCAATTAGCGTAAGACATGAAGTCGACATTGAGACCGCGGTCGCGGTCGCAAATGTTGAATCTCTCACTTGCGGTGTCCTCGATTTCGCGTTGGTAGGCGAGCCAAGAGTGAGATTTGGGGGGCTTTACAATGTGTGGGGCGGTAAGGAGCTGCGCTGTGAAAAGGTGACCGTAGCTGACCGTGTCTCGCGCGTTAGCTTACAGTAAGAGAACTGGAAAGGTGGCTCGCTATGCCGAAGCTTACCTCACATTGCCTGTGTAGAGGTTAGAAGCTGGATTTGGGTATAATCTATCCCAAGAATGCGTCCATGCCTTGTGAGTGGGCTGTGGCGTGTTGAGCAACTTGTAACCCAAAATTTGATCAGAGGTCCGAGCGACGTTAACCCTTACAGTAGCATTCTCGATTACCGGAACGCAATTCATTGCAGCCATTCTAGGCCTTTCTGGGAAATAAAGCGGAGTCTCATCTGCGTCTTCCCAATATGGAGTCATGTTAATGACATTACCGTGATCCTCCAGGTCGGCCCCGGAGATATCGGCTGTTGCTCCTGGCCCAACAATCCATTTAATCGTGAAGTTGCGGTGCCAAGTTCGATGTACGATGAAGTCCTCCGGTGTACTTAAATTAAGTGGCGGAGGGTCATAATCAATTGTGAAGTTTCCATAATGAGCCACAAGCTCCGGGAGCGGCTCTTCGGCCACTGAGCTGTTACTGGACCAGTAGGCAACAACAGCCTGCCCACCTGCACCCGTGCTATTGGTACAGCAGGCGAATCTTCTTGGGGTTGAGAATACAGGGGTTCTGTATGACTGTGTCTTGAACAGTTCAGACGGTAACACGAAGCCTTCGAGCGTGCTATTGGTTCGATTCGAGAAGACGTCCTTTACTTGGTCGAGCCAGTCAGAACTCGGTACGATTGGGTGGCATTCCAGTCGACTTCGAAGCGCAGAAGTCACTAGCGAGACATTGGCAGACGATAAAATAGTCTCAGTACTCGTTGAGTGCATCTTGCTCGAACTAAGATCGCGAGTGACTGTGCCATTCGGTAGATTTTCGAAATCTACGGGGGTGAACACCCACCCGTCTTTGGCCCAGGCTGGTCGTGGTATAGTCAAAGTGATCTCATCCAATGCCTTATACAACCAGTTGCTCCTCTAAGTCTCTAATGTGAAGTCAGTCATGTTCAGAGCATAGCTCCGATCAAGCGAGCCCTCCCACGTAATAGGATCCTGGCGGAGAGTGTATGGCATAGTCATGTAAAGTCGGCATCCCCCGGATAACTTGATCGCAGCGAGTGCGATATAGATTGCCTTGAAAATATAGCCGCCATTGAAACGATGACTGTATAGTTAGCTCAGTACTTTTTCTTGTCGTCCAGAATAGCTTACAAACTTTTGACAGTGTCGTCCCCGTAGCAATGAAATATAATATCCAGTGTCTGTGCCAGGCAGCTTTCAGTGCGGTCCAGACCTAATAGGAAGATTGGTAGGATAATGGAGCTCCTCGTGAAATCGATATTGAGTTACGTGACGAGGAAGGATACGGCTGTAAGTTGCGGATGGGGCTGTCAATGGCATCCCAGCTTAAGCCAACCAGAACAGCAATGAGGGTAGCAATAACAGAATGTGGAGAGAAGCTTGAATCGAAAATTCTCAGGTTGATCTGGTAAGTAAATGCAGAGCGACTTAGCTTGAGCTCACGCGCAAACTTACGAAGGACCAGAAGGGTCACCGCAATAGCGACGAGAGTAATGAGAAATGTCATTAGCCACTTCCTGCGTAGCATGGAAGGTTTCCAGTTTTTCTTGCCCTTCGTGGCTATGTCGAGACTGACAGACTCTGTTGCGTCTTTCCGCGTGGGCCTTCCAAGCACTTCATTCGGTACGAGCTCGGCCAAATCCATGCATTCTGAGAGTGTGCCATCTCACAGAAGGTAGGACATGAATTCGATTTCCTTTTGAGTAGGGACTTGGTGTAAAAAAGATCGTAAAATATTTATCGGCGTTGAAGTGATGTCTATGAGAGATGCAGTACCAGCGGTAGTGGCCGGATCAGATCTAATGTTTAGCGGTCGTCGGCTAGTTGATGTATAGCGCATGGCGATGGAAAGATAGCATCCCGCAACGAGGAACAGTATTGAGAGAGCTATGCAGACTTCAGTGATAACCACAATTCGCCGGCGTACTTCTGACATGATGCTCTTCACCTCTTCCACTTCTGCTTCATCACCTTCTGTGATTGAAGACAACAAAATCTGTCGCGCAAAATCAGTTCGAAGTTTGCCAGCTTCGGTTCCCAGAGTACTGTTCTGTAACATATCGGAAATATTTTGTGCAAAAGACTGTGCGAGAAGCATAGAGAGGCCTTCGAACTCCTCGGAAACGCCACCTGTGGCTGCCATACATTTTGCCCAGTCGCTGCCACGGAACGATAGGTCGTTTAGAACATCGAGGTTGATAGTGTCTTCTGAAACGGGTCTTCGAGTACGATTGAACTCCGACACATCAAAAGAAACAGATGATACAGGACTGCCAACAGAAGCAGTGACCGTTAGAGTAGATTTGTAATATGTTTGCGTGCATAGTTCCGACCTGGCAGTGAAATTTCCCCAAGATCAAATTTCCCACTCGATACCGTCAAACTTTGCCGGATAGGGCATTTCAATCCACTGCGGAGATACGAGTAACAAATCACGACCCGCGCATTCCCCAGAAAAACGGTATATGAAGACACGAGACCATTGCTCGGAAGTGATCTCTCCACCAGAATGAATGGCAGGTGTCTCGCCTTGTTCCTCCTTGAGTCTGTACCATGACACATAATCAGAGGACATGTTCGTCCAGAGTACTCCGCCATCTTTAGTGAAAGAATATTGGAAGGCAAACATTGATGATAGCTCTCCTCCGTCGATCGGCCCCTGTATTTGAACGATGCAGCCATTTTCCGAGTGCATCGTGAAGCCTTTGGATACGACCCGGTCAATATTGTCTGTGTGATTCCCGTTCGATATGCTTCCATCACTGTAGGTGAATTCCATTATTTTCGTCCCACCCATAGTCATCTGTATGCAATGGCTTTCCAGAAGATATATGCTGGTCTCTGCTTCTCACTGGCCGCCTTCCAGTGATATTGGGCTTGAGACCCCTGAGGATGACCCAAAGGGTATAATAACGTACGGGTCTGATATCCACATCGAGGTCGATGCATCGAATAGGTAATCACTAATAGTTTGAAAGTAGGTATCCCTTCGAGGTTTGAATTTGATAGGCGATGTTTTGTTTCCAATGCGCTGACCAGCTGTGTATCGCTGTAGTTGGGCGTCTCCCTGCAATAGGACCTCTTTTGCAACAATTATGGAAGATGAGAGGGTCGAGACCGAAAGTATGCTGATACCAGCGACAAGTGCAGACCAAGCTAGCATCCAGCTCCTTTGGCCGCCACTATGTTTTCGAGAAAAACCTTCGAAAATAGACTTCCACCACACCCGAGGAATGTGGAATAGCGTAAAATTTGCATTTGGAGGCTCCGAAAGAGACATTCGCGCGAATGACTGTGCTTTTCACGTCGTCTGCTATCTTCACGATAGCTTGAGTGAAGAGTACTGCAACAATGGTTGGCGTGTATCGGTAGACAAAAAGCTGTCCGCCAGACCCGGTATCCTCTCCAAGCCCTTGATGCTTCTGGGACAGCCAGCACAGTAGAGCCAAGATAGCGGAAAGAACAAATGACGAGAGTGCCAGCGTCATCATATGCGCCCGCCTCAAGGTGTAGGGCAGCCATGTGCCGGATGTTTCTTTTTGCGCCTCGTGGGCATACACTGCAAATATTTCAGTGAGAACTCATTCGTTCCAATCGTGATAAGTCTAGGGAGACGTACCCTGCTCGTCCTTGTCTGTCGTTGCCACGTTAAATGGTTCTGTCGGCAATTCTGCATGGGAGAGGCTGGGGCTGGGTGGAGCAATCGAACGCTGAGGATAGATAAGTAAATCTTCCTCATGGGCAATCGCCTGTTGAGGAGATGGACTCATACTCCGGGATGGTTCCTGCGCCACCGAAACTATTGACTCTGGTCCTGAGATGGAGTCTGCGTTACTTGCGTATGCACTTTGCCTGATGAACGTGATCGCACCAGAAGTTTCGCTATCGGGTAGGGTGATCCAGGAATATCCGTTATCCGGCTCTTGGAGCTGTTCGCTATGGGAATGCGACATGTTGCTGGTGATTATGGTCGTAGCCTCGATGGCGTGTTGGGTTTATATGTACCATCATAGCGCTTATGCTGTGGCACAGTGATCGGTCAAAGATGAAAAATCCCAGCCTTGTGAGTATGAATTGCTATGGCCGCTTGCTGTTTTCATTGGGCTATCCCCTGAACAAACAGCCTCGCCACGCCCTGCAGCCAAGCGCAGAGAGGACTACTTCCCATCATTCCTTGGGCTTAGCAACTGGTAATATAGGAACGAGACGATTGGATGTGGCCCTTAAGACAGCTTGGAGGTGTGGGAATCCAGTGAGTGGTTAGGTGAGTGCATGTGTGCTAAAAGTGGCTGCCGCAGACCCCGAAGCCTCCTGCAGCGAATGTGAGCGCTAGTATGAAACGGGGAGGGTGACCAATACATGATGATATTTGACTTCACCTACGATATTAGAAACCTGCGACTCTCACATAAGCTTAACATCTCTTTGCAGCGACATCGTTTTCCATCCAAATATGAGTTTGGTCATGTAAACCCAAGGTATGTGCGGTCTATTACGTCATCGCGACGTCGCGGCCTCCTCGACTGTGCCTGCAGCCTCCCCCATTCCGTTGTAGCGATGCATCATCATTCGGGAGACGCGTCTCAAAGTAGTTTCCTCATCGCAACCAGGTACATCTCTCCCTCTATATTTGCGTAATCATATCCATAGCCCGCACTTTCACATCGCTACCGCCGCTCTCGCCCCACCCCTCCGTTTTCCGCAAGGACGTTTGAGAGCCCCGAAGTTCCTGATATCCAGCCCGGCTTCCATTGGACGCACTTCCTCTCCGCCAAGACGGTTGGTTCCATGGTTTCTGATATAGAGCTCGGATTCCAGCTGAGAAGTAGAATCCCGGTTTTTGGTGACGGCGTGGACGGCTTGTGTGATCGGATGGTAATGTTAGGGTGCAAAATGTCATGTTGTTGTTGTTGTTGTTGTTGTTTTTTGTCGGAGATGCGAGCTTTCCGGGGAAGCTGAGAGATTATGGAATTGGGTGCGCGCAGGCTTTATGGCGAGGTTATGGAAACTGAGACACGTGTGCATTGACAAACAGCGATTCGATAAACAAAAGCAATCAAAGAACACGCCCCTGGAACAGAAGCAATTATTGGCTCCCGGAAGATGGCAGGAATAAATCTGGCGGAATGATCGTAAGATGAGCATGCAGTATCCTAAAAACTCGGAAGGTTATCGATGCGAACGAGGACCATGGTGATGAGAGCGTCACCTCACCATCAATGTCACTCGGACGGCCTTCTACAATACACACCCGTTATTTCGTACCGTTACATCAAAGAAGCAGGACCCTGCAAGGCTGCCCTCCCCAGTCGCCACTAGTCGTCGCGCTGAGGTGTGTTACGAATTGAGAGGGGCAAAATGCGGAGCGATGCCCTGCTGACGTTAGACTGCTTCTTCCCGCTAGTTGGAATGTGGAGAGCTTGCTGTCATAGCAAATGCTAGGGACCCTGTGATGCGATCGCAGACTGTTGGTAAATGTTTCTCTTCCCCCAGCTACCTACTCATGTGCTTACGTTCCTCCTACAGCACTGTCTTAAACCTGTGGTAGTACCTTCTTCAAGACATCCACCAGCCCCTTGATCTCGTCTTCGGTATTATAGTGTACCATACTGACTCTGGTCACGCCCTCGGGCTCCAATCCCAGTACCTCATCACACAACCTCTTTGAGTAGAAATGACCCCATCTGAAACCGTAGTTACTGACCTTCTCCGCCTCAGCCACGATCTGCTTGCTACTCATACCTTTGACCGTAAATGAGATCGTGGGAACCCTGGCCTTGTTATCTGCCGATGTAGATCCAAGAACCGTGATGTCCGGACGCGAGTTGAGGAAGTCGAGGAGAATGGTTTGGAGTTTTCCCTCCTGCTCTGTGATCGCGGGGAAGGCGCCATCAAGGTAAGAGGTGACCTGCGGAATCGACTGAACACATTCGTAGTTGGAAGCTGCAAAACCAATCTTGTCCTCGAGAGTCTTGGTGGGGTTGAAGTAGTGCGCCATGGGTTTCATGTGCTGCTGGGCTGCTGTGCTGGCATAGAGCGCGGCGACGTGGGGACCGTACACCTGCCGACACCTGTAAGTACCATTTCGTGACGACAGAATCAGAACGAAAATGGAGTAAGACATACCTTGTACCAGCTAAACGAGTAAAAGTCGACTCCAAAGGCCTTGACATCGATCGCACGATGCGGCGCATAGCTCACACCATCCACGCAGAATAAAGCACCCGCCTCGTGAACTGCATCTGCGATAGACTTCACATCGTGGATTGTTCCAAGAATGTTGCTTACATGAGTGCAAGCCACAAACTTGACCTTATCGTTGAGCAGCGGCTTCAGATTCTCGGCTGTAAGCTTCAGCCCGTCTTCCCTAGAAGAGTACCACCACTTCACGGTCAAACCAAGACGCTCGGCCATGAACAGCCAGGGCTTGACATTAGTCTCATGTTCCATCTTGGAGAGAACGATCTCTGAGCCTGCAGGAAATTGCAATGAGGCGCCGAGGTTCATGAAGAGCTGGGTTGTGGACGCGCCGATGACTATGCAACATTAGAAAGATCAAGCATAGCAGTGCAGGAAATATTTGTACCAATCTCATCGCGTTCCGCATTCATATACTTTGCAGCAGCCTGGTAGCCTTGTTCGTATTTGGTGTTTGACTGCGAGCCAGTGTGGTACGACGCGCCCAGCTGGACATTCGTCTTGGAGAGATACTCAGTTATGCTTCACTTTGTTTAGCTATTGCGCTCTTAAGAACGGTCTCAGGCTCTTACGAGTCAATCACATTTCCCAGTGCTTGGCTACCTCCTGCGTTATCAAGGTACACCTGGTCTTGCTTTAGTGCGGGGAAGCGCTCACGCGCTTTGGAAATGTCGAAAGTCATCATGTTACAATCTGGAGATGCGATGCGAGATGACGGATAGAAAGTCTGACAGCTATCTTTCTGGAGACTTGTTTGCTGAAGTTTCATTGTTGTATACCTACGATAGCCGCCCACGCCCTATGTAGATAGAGCGGGGCTTTGCTCAATGCAGCAGGTGCTACACCAAGCTGTGACGCCATTGCCCCACCTAGCTCCATCGCTCACCACATCCAGCTCTGAAACCATAAAAGCATGTAGTAAAATATTGAATCCAATGCACGAGAAAGAAACAACGCAGTGTCCCAGAGAATGCATGCTGAGCGTCATTTCAGTTTTTGATGACCACTAGGAGAAGGGTAGGAAAGCCACCCGCAAGCGGCTTATGCTCTTCCTCGCAACCCCTCCGCCCTCTCGTATAACGCCGCCTCTGAGTCTCGAAACGACAACCTTCAAGTCTAATTTGCGAACATTTTAACCTTGTTTGGATGAACTGGCCCGCCGCCGAAAGCCTTTCGACCATGGTAGAGCGCACCCTGAGCGTAGAAGAATTCCAGAAGAACCCGAAGAGCCGAGGTGTCCAAGTCAAAAGGCTTGCCGTCTTCTGACTCGTATCCATCATCAAACTTCTCGCCGTTCTCGTACCCATGCGCCAGAAAAGGTCCGCGGAAGAAGTGACCCTGCGCCGGACCCAGCCACTTGACGAGGCTCTGTGTTGGAGGCAGATCCTCGTTCATGTAGTTGTCCTGGAAGTAGATGCCCATCCTGTGGGTTGGTACGCGCTTGAGGTTCGACCAGCCGCTGTGAGATACGTGATCTAGCATTTGAGTACCTAGAAAGGGCTGGTAGACAAGTGATCCGAAATACGATCTGTCGCTGTACTCAACCCAGGCAAAGCGAGGAGAAGGCTCGTTGGCGGGGAAGAGAATGCCGCGGAAGAAGGCTGGTCCAGGACGGGGCTCGAGATTTGCGAAAGACTTGCAGAGCATCTTGTGTACTTTCCAATCTTTCTTTTGGCAGGTTGTAGGGCAGTAGTGCGCATTACTGCAGCTGGAGCAGCGATGCGCGGCGGGCTGTTTGCAGGAGAAACATGCAGGCGCTGCCACCGTTGAAACGGGCTCGTTCGTTGGATCGTTCATCGCGGTAATCGTCGGGGGCACGTCAAGTGGGTAGCTATCTCTAGGGTAAAACGAGAATCTTTAGAGATTAGTATGAAGTGTAAAAGAGCTGTGGCAATCAGCTTATGGGTAGTACTAAAGAGACGGTGACTCCCACCTTCACCTTCACCTTCCTCGCCGGTTGGGCAGACGCGTTCATCATTCACGACAGTGAATACGACAAACTTCACAATTGAGACACCAATGTGCGAAGGTTTGCAGTACAAGGCATACATTTAAACGAGTATAACTTTTGAGAACGGCACTTAGATCTTAGCACCAGCGTCGGAGATCGCACTCCCCTTGCCCTCTTTCAAGAAGTCATTCATCACATCCGCAGCATTCCTCAGCAAATGCTCAGACGGCACACCCTTGGTTTCCACATCCGCCCTTCCTGCAGCGGTAGAAAAGACGAACCCAACAACAAACGGAAGATTGTGCTTCTGCGCCTCCCACTGCTTTCTGGCCCGATCAGCCATGACGGGAGTGAACTTCTCCTTCATTCTCTCCAGAAGCTTCCGGCAGAGATCGTGCATGGCGAAGTAGTCGAAGGTGATGTGGGCACGCTCGTGTTTGATAGATCACTCCCTACTGATCAACTCTACGAAATCGGCAGCGTGCGTTCGTTCGCCCTCTTCGATCGCGTCTTCGATCGCCTGAGTCGAGATAAGTCGCTCGTCACCCTTGGTCGCGATGCGCGAAGCGATCCAGCTCGACACGGGTCCCTTGAACTTCATTTGACGCCGCGTGGCCTTCGTTTCCTTGATGTTCTTGTTTCGCTTGCCAGATGCCCAGTTGGTCAAGGACATGCCTAAAGGTATGCAATAGTTCCTCCAATGGCCTTCAAAGTCTTTAGGAGGCTCGCCGACGAAGAAGGTAGAATTTCCGTGCATGCCGCGCAGTCGATCAAGGTTTTCCCATCGGTCTGAGAGGAGGTTCTCTTCATTCAATGCGTGGCAAAGTTGAGTCTTACACATCACTGCGCCGGGAATTGCGGCATACGCGATAGCCTCTCGGTGGAAGATTGTGTGTGCGTAATGGATCCACAGACCACAGTGTATAGGGTTGCGACGCCAGACCGTGTAGTCTTTGTAGGGTTGACCCAAGTCACTCCTTATCATGGCAATTGGATCCATCTCCAGCAGTGGGGTAACGGTCTTCAACACTTTGTTGAGATCGGGACATGCTTTGGGGTGAGCATCCACGTATCCTTTGAGTGTTGTTATTTCTTGGCGCATCTGATTCCATCCCGCTCAACTTAAAGCGCGTCAGTCAATGCCCAAGAAAGCTGAAGTAACTACACATATCTCGCAAGAGTAGAGAATATTCAAGTAGATCTGCGCAGCGAAACAGAACCAAATTGGTGGCTGCTTGTTAGTGTCCGCTTGCCTGAATGACTTTCGCGCTGCAGCAAAGCCATGTACGAATTGGTTTTCTATTACTCCTGGTTGGTTATGCAAGAGAGGCATGTCCTGCAATATTTCCTGCATTGTCGACTTGTCACAAGCGTACTTGTCCCGGTTGCCGCTAGGAGGTCGACGCGCACTCTCGTCGAACCGACCCCATTTGCCGTTGTAGTTTGCAACCTTTTCAGGGAGATCATTCGATAGAAAGACAATGATGCTGTTCCTGGTGTTGATGAAGAGAGCGTCTGCGATGTCGTATGCGTTGAAGTTGTAATCATCGGCATACGATTGCTTCCTCAATGCGTCAACACCGTGGACATGGGAAATTCCGGCAAAGCACTGCTCGTGGAAGGATGCCCTTTCGACGAAATTCTTGATGGTCGGGTAGATTTAAGCCTCCATACCACGTGCAAGCTCGATAGCTGTGTTGGTTGCGACGGAAACGGCTGCCAAGTCCATCTCTCCGGCCTTGTGCTTTGCCCAAAGGTACGAGATTTCAGCTCTCATACGCGAGAGATCGTCCATCAGTATGGTCATGGTGAAGAATGCCTCAATAATAGAGTCATCGGGCACCTCCACAGTATATTCGGTTTCGCTGGGTTTCGGCAGGGGTACCACATCTGGCGCAGCCTCGAATTCGGCTGATGGCTCGTATATATCCAAAATCTCGAACAGATTCCGGAGCGGAGTTTGTCGTAGACGGTCGTTGGCATTGGCTGTGCCTGTAGGTAGAGCATTGTTCACGTTGTTCATGTTCATGGTGTCGGTGTTGAGCAGAGGCCTGAGCGAATCGCGGACCCTCTCCAGAACGGCGACAAAGAAGGCATGTCGCGCGTCGGAGGCCTGGTCGACAGCTCTGCCGGCAGCCTCAAGTCTCTGTGAAAAGGAGCTTCGGACGGCTATGACCCTTTCAAGTGCGGCATTGAAGTAATCGGGAATCTGGACAGCCTGGTCCGTGACACTGGCGATATGGGAAGAAAGAGGTATGAAATCTCTAACAGCCAACGTGTACTTGGGCTTAGACGTCTGCTTGTCCGAACCATTCTGCGCAGTATCGGACTCTTTTGCAAGCTTCCTTGCCTTACCCATCAGCCGCTGCGTCTTTACCTCAGGTACAGTCTGGGGACCCAATGGCTCGTTGTAGCCAAATGCTTTCGCCGTGGTAGCGATTGTAGAAGAGGTGCGACGTCAGTGCGCGGCACGCTACAATTACAAAGGAGGTGCTTATGCCATGATGCAACTACATCAGTGTCATGCTTGTATTGCTGGTAGATACTTCGCAGCGAACTGGAAGCCGTTGTGAATGTTGTGCGGAAGTGTCGGTGAAGCGGGGTGTGACCATCTACATATACTTTCCCCTCGTCACGTCGCGAACGCGATCAATTGCTTTTGCAGGTTCATGAAACGCAATCCGGCAGCGCGGCCACTACGCATTATTGGCATTACCTAGAGCTTACAGGCGCAACGGATCCGTACCCACTCCCTCGTAAATTTTGCATTGGAACTCGATTCACACCTGGTCAGAGTTTCGGCGACAGACACCCCCGGGGCAGCAACGAACGGCGGACTAGGCGTTTTAGAGCTTAGCGTTGGCCGAATCTCCAGGCCTTGAGGAGGCGCCAAGGCACCCACATCCATCATCCATCACCAACGGCTTCCACCACCCGGAACCCTGGGTTTCTGCAGCATCTTGTCATCTTTTAACGAGATGTCTGCATCACTCGATGTTACTCGAAGTGAGCTACTCTTTGTTTTGATGCGAGAAGCAAAAGCCAGCCCACCTACGTCATTCACATCGCTAATGAGGTTTCAGACGGTAGTGCAAAGTCGCTGGATTCTTTTCCAGCTGAGATCCTGTTGAAAATATTTGCATGCGTCGACTTGCACCGGAATGTGCGTATCATGGGCTACATACCGGATGATCCTCCGCCCTACCCTCCAGACGAGGCTCTACTTCACGATTACCGCCTCAACAGACGCTGGCTAGACAACATCGCTTTGACCTGTAGACGATTCGCGGCTCTCATTCTGGAAGCTCTACTGCATGCACCTGTGCTAGAGGTTCATACCCCGCTCAGATCTGCCGGCCGTCAACCTTCAGATATCTTCAGATTGATTCTGAAGATACATGAGAAGCCAGAGCTTAGTCGCCATATCAAGCACATGCGCCTTTGCTTTATACAAGAAATACACGATCTCCCTGATGACACCATTAACAAAACCTGCGAGTTGATAAGGGCACTCCGTCTGCCAGCACCCTGGAAGGAACACTGTATCAAGGAATTTCGAAGCCATGATGAGCGCTGGCTTTTCATGGCTCTCTTAGCACTACTGCCACAGCTCGAGACTTTGTGCATATCGGATCCATATGGATCCGCTCGCTTTGAGTGGGCGAAAGATTGGTCTGGTTCATCCTTCACGGCCCCCATCATTCATTCGCTTCGCCAGCTAAAACTTGAAAGTTTCTCACCATGCATCATATCAGGCCTACAAAACTTCCAAAATCTGCTTACCCTAGATCTCAGTATCGGTCTACGGCAAGAGATGAGCGCAGCCAAGATTCGTTCACGTTCAGAACTCTTTATAAAACAAGCACAGCTTAGGACGCTTTGCAATGTCAAGAAGTTGCGTCTTGACTTCGAGGCAAAAACAACGGGTATATGGGATCATAGGCATAGAAGCTGTATGGCCAACGTGATACGTGGCTTCAAGAATCTGCAGAGCCTCACATACTACGCGGAGCCATCAGCAGGGAAAAACCCATACCGCAGCGTCCGAGCTTTCCCCGCATACCAAGCAAACATCCAGTCTTACCCGGACCCGCCATCTGCCTCCGTGGAGCTAGCCAGTGACTACTGGGGTATGGAATCTGTCTGCTAGAGAAATATGTAGTAGCCCGCTAACAACGATCTAGATCGAGCAATATACGACGCCCGCACTGAATTCACCGACTACCAGTACTTAGTTGACACTTTGGTACACTTACGCCCCATTCTTCAGTTTCTGCAACTACCAGGCGGATTCTGGACCCTACCAGGTGCAGTGCGAAAACCCATTCCGCGTTTCGATCAGTTCACGCAGCTGAAGACCCTGGTCGTGCCCCAGGCAGCTATCATCTCTATCAAAATGGACAACATGCGCTTCGACGCCGTGTTCGAAGGCGACTTTGAACTCTCCGCCTCTTTGGCTCTACCAATCTCGTTGCAGCATCTCAAAATCTTTGACATCGATGCTGCGTTCTTGGGCAGCGAATGGCTGCAGGGCTTGTTTGACGTACAGAAGAGCCACCGGCAGTGGCCAGAGCTTCAGATGCTGGAGATATTGATGGGACCAACGTTTACCGACGAGGCGCTAGGAGAGCTTCTGGCGAGGCGAAGTGATGAAGGATTCTGGGCAATGACAGATGACGCAGCATTCCGAGTTGTTGTTGGCAGAGATGTAGAGGGGCCCGAAACACCTTACGAGGTGTATACTCCTTGAAAGATATATACGAGGGGATGATAAGCTATCCATAGCCGTTAGGATTGTGCATCTACAAATGAGGCCAATCATTATTAGAACTAGTAGGCGTTCAAGGGGCCTTCTTTATTAGATGGCGTACTCTTTCAACGACGAGAATTGGGCGCTACAGTTGCCTTGTGCTCATCCCCGGTAGAGGGAATGACTTCCAGAGAAATGATTTGGACACGGACGTTGCCGTCAAGGGCGGTGTCACTGAGAGCGTTGCGTGTCCTGGTACCGATGGAGGGCTCGCTTTTAGGGCGAATCAGGAGGCAGAGGTGCTCCGCTGCGACTGCCATCTTATTCTCGGTGATAGCAACTGCATATGGATCTTCCAACATCCATACCAGCCGAGTCTTCATCATCAATATCCAACATGTCTGTGACCGTTTCCTCCATATCGGAGTCTTCCTAAACCTCATGCATGACCCTCTCCTCATTCACTATCAAGATGAAATCTTCCATCTTATATTCCTTCACTTCATCTATCTCTTCACGCAGCCTAGCAAGAGCCTCCAAGGAGTCGGTATCCTGCTTTTGCGTCGCCTCAATGAAGCAGTTCCTGTATTGATGTTCTGCTGCGCGGGGCCAGTTATCTGCTTTGTGTCAATCGTCGTGGGCGCAAACAAGAAGGATGCAGTTCTTGATGATATAGAGTGGGGGAAGTGTGCGTGGGCTGGGGGCGCGATGGGTGCTTTGCGTCCAGCTTGCGCTTGAATCCTCGCTGGGATGTGCCCAGGATCGGAATAGTGTCATAATCGCCGTATGCTTCCAGCCAAGTTTCGGACAGCCGCGCAAGTATTTTTCAAACGGTTTTTGTCAGCGAAAGCGCAGTTTTTACGCAGATTAACACATTGGAGTACAGCCGAAGGTTCTCGATGGTGCGCTCGTGACCTGTCAGCGTCCGGTGGAGAAGATCGCACATCTGGGCGAACAGGTTCGTCCGCATGTTCATGAGAGGGGGGCCTCTGTTCGGAGACGTCTAGAGTTAATTCAGTGACTAGTTTGCTGGGTAGATTGTGTTTTCGCTGCGCGAGGAAAGAATGGAGGGCAGCTTGCCTTAGGTTCACAATTTCTCGGGAAAAGCCCAAAGAACGATGCGAAGACATCATGAGTGAAGACGGAAACCCAGAATTTGATCCAAAGCTCCTTCCTGCGGAAGTACAACGGAGTATGGCAGACGGCTTTCACCTCTGTCCTGCTTTGTATTCAGGCTGTCTGCTCAGCGGAGAACACTGGTCTCGGCATCGCCTTCATCATTTTCTGGTAGCGCTGGCTCACCAATCTTGTTGCTTCGAGGGCAGTACCGTTAAGGCCTTTCTATTTTTCTAGTGCCGTCGATCATGCTTCTTTGTAGCCTCTTGGTCCATTTCGATTGAAGATTGATGATCGCCTCTTTGTACGCTTGCGCGTTAGCCACTCTGACCCTCTTGTCGTTTTCGATCTCACCGGCGTCCTCAACGATGTCGTAAAATCGCGCCAATAGAGTCCAATTCGTGACCGGCATCTTGTAAGAGTTAGCAGCCAGTCGTGTAGCATTGAATGATGTCGCATACCTTGAACATTTCTGCGCAGACGCTGCCGATGATAATTTTTGGAGGAAGCTGTTGTTTCTGTAGTGCTGATTCTGAATTGCTTTCGTAATCTTCGGGACCTCGTTCTTCAGGAAGCGCTTCCCATCTTCCGTCATGAAGTCCTTGCCGTCCTTCTTATCCACGCTACCCGCCAGCAGGGTGTCGTAGTCCACAGATACAAATCTAGATGGCATGTTTGTTTAGCATGTGCGCAACTCGTGAATAGAGCGGGATACTCAACCCATCGTGCGAATATGACCCGAGCAATCTGCTTGCAGTCCCTGGTCGATGAGACCATTTTCGATCGACTCATGGGTATTCCGCTCATCGACGAGCTCGCGGAGACCTTGTTCGCCTGCATGGTGAGGTCTGAGAATCTAACGGTGGGCACCGGTTCAAGGTCCACTACTGCTGGCGCATCGATCTTAACCGTGGCTAGCTGGAGGTTTTCCGCTGCCGCCATGTCGTTGGTGTTTAGCGGTTCGCTCGCTGAGTACTTCTTGGGTAGGTATCACGTAACAATATGATGGAAGGTAAGGATAAGAGTTGACAGGGTTGAGAAGGGTAATGCTTTATATATATGACTATCTCGCCGGTTGCTCGCAGGCCACGTGACAGGCTGCGATAGCGTTGTCTCTCACGTAGTAAAGGTAAACCTATTTACGTAACCGATACCGCATTCTATCAGCTCGTCATGTACAAAAAGGATGGTAGCCTGGGGAACAATCAGTAATGCGCTCATATATAGTTGATGGAGAGCTGGTGGTTGCAACTGTGTGAGTCTACACAAATCGAGCGATATTTGACTTTCTGTTGTGGTTGTATGTGCACACGGTGCCCTCAGATGTTGCCGCAACGCACCTCATCCTCGCCATACGTGCCGATTTAACCCGAACCTTGAGACAGCATATATATCTCATCCGGGTCGTTCCTTGATCCATCTGTGACCATACCATCAATATCCCCACCCGGTAGCAAGTCATCGGGACCATACCAGTACGCAGCTGAATCCGTATGTCTGGTTACGTCTGAATGGAGTGCATGTGATCCCGTGGTGAACCATCGCTCCATTCTGGTGGTGATCTCTTCTTTGAGACGCGCGTCGATATCTGTGTCATTGAGAAACCGCCTGTCAGCAGCTGTCCACGCGTCGATTCCTATGTGAGTGGTAGGAGCCGACCAATCTTGCAGATTCCTTTCGCGATGACGTTGATGCTGCTTGAGACGGCTGTCCCGAGAAGCTTCTTTTGAAAGCTCGATCCACCCATTGGATGAAGTTGGTTAGGGAGGAAAAGCGGTGGAAAATAATGGATCTTGTTGTTTGCGTGTTTCAACAGGTTTGCTTATTGTGCGCGACATTGAAGAATGTTAAGTTGTGAACGTGGCCGAGCAGGTACACGGCCATCTATCCGCCAGAGACACCAGACAGCCGTGAAGGTGCAGTTCTGTTCGCAAAGAGACGCTCGGCATTTTTCTTCTCTATGAGCTGATTGGTGTCTTCGGGGAAACAGATTGGTGGAATCTGACTGTTGAGATGTTGCGTTGCGACGCGCGAGATGAGTCACCGGACATACTGAAGCTGCCGGGGCAGATTACCCTGATCATCCGATTGCCGTACTAGCTCTGTCTGTCGCGTTTATTCGAGACAAGGCAAAATGGGATTGTAGCATAGCGACTTACTTTGATGAATAGACGCGGCATCTGCTTGGGACTCAATGTCAGTGCAGGTTTGATTAGTTTTCTTCCGAATATATACATTCTGCCTTTAGCCGGATGTCCGTGAGGAAAAGAAAGATTGGTGAAGAGTTCCAGATAATGAGAATGAGGGGCCTGCTTGGAAAACCGCATGGCGAAGAAAGACACAGCCGGATGATAAAACCCTTTCTTGATAGGCTTATATCGATGCAGAGAGATGTGTGTGCTACCTTGAGATCGTAAGCAATCAGGGTACTAACGTGACTCAGTCAAGTTGGATCTGAAAGTTCACATCTGGCTACTGATTTCTCATTGCGCCCGTAGAAGCATGTGACGGTCCAATGACTTGAATTGCCAACAAGTGCCATCACTTTCTTGTACTGAAAGTGGCCCATGTCGAATATGCGGACACCGCAATGTGTTCCAAACAC
Organism: Stemphylium vesicarium; assembly: GCA_004380135.1. Taxonomy (NCBI): domain Eukaryota; kingdom Fungi; phylum Ascomycota; class Dothideomycetes; order Pleosporales; family Pleosporaceae; genus Stemphylium; species Stemphylium vesicarium. The sequence goes on from QXCR01000074.1 coordinate 29,042, forward strand.
TCGTACACCCCGAATAATAGTGATCCGACACGCAGTCACATCGACAGGCTGAAGGTTTCGGATGTTCACTGACCCAGTGTCCGGCAAAGTAACAGCCAAGAGTCCGGATGTTACCGTCCAATTCAGCCCAAAGATCTCCCAGCGGAAAGGGTAGATCTCGCACAGAAGAAGGCGGGCAGTCGCACACGTCTTTCCGCCAAGGTGATCTACCCCTCTTGGCGCGCCATTTCCGCGCTGTTGTGCTTCAGGACTCCACTATATTCGTCAGACCGAAAGGGGGCACCGATGTATGACCGCGTGGTAGCTTGAGTGCTCGTGTCGAAGTCTTGTTGGTGACAAGCACAGCTTCTTGGTTACAAAACAGTGCCTTGCGTCCTGGCATTTTGTGTGTACTGGGTCAGTGCCTGGATACGACGTCTTCTGGACACGAGGCTCCGCGCCGTGTTTTCTTGGCATTTTGGCATAGTCCCACTGGTGGTCTGTGAGCGTGAATGGACTCATCACCATGACGAGATGTTTGTAATCCTTTGAGCTGTCTTCATTACACCGAAATACGTATCACAGATTGGAAGTCGCGATGTGCCGGTCATGCCAAGCATTGGGTGGCTTTCCGCGCTGTCGCAAACAGGTAATTAAGTTTCGGCAAACATGAAGGGAGGATCGGAGAATCCTTCGTGTATGTCAACAATATCCACTAGATTGATGCTCGAAACGAGGGCGGCAGAATGTTGAGTGCCAAGCGCGGAAACAGAGTTCCTCCAATGTGCCAAGGTTGTTGCAATAAAAGCAAGTCAGCATCGGTGGGATGTGCCAAGGCTAGCCTTCCGACAGCGTGAAGTTTGCAAGACGTGATTGAACATTGGCGTCCGGAGAGGTTGAATCTATGTGACGCTGTTCAGCTTACACCACATGATGTGTTGTTCGATTTGTTACTTTATCGGGATCGACGGCTCGTAAATTTCCGTCCACTTGGAGTGCGCTGGGTACCAAGGGGCGCCTAAGACGTTCAGGTTGGGCGTGAAGTGTTGGTATGGTACTGTATGCTCCTTGATGCGTTTTCCAAGATTACGTGTCTCGGTCCAGGCTCCGAAAAGCCGGTAACAGCTGAGTTACACATAATCGTCTTTATTTTGCGGGGCCGTTTTGAGTGGTTGCTCAATACTCACGAGTTGGGATGACAATGAGGCTCGAATTCGGCATTTCCTATTCGGGAAGGAAGGGATTTGCCTCGTGACTTCTTTCCGATCCGCGAACCCCACAACATGCACAAGCGGCATGGGCTTGTACATCAATTTGGGACCCGCAGCGGAGTCGAGGGACCGCTGCGAGACGTGTTGATTGTTCTGCGGTCAGAAGAAGAAGCACTCACTACTGCAGGTGCACAGTATGTGACAGTGGGGAAGCGACGGGTTAGGAAACCAGTCGCTTGACTCCAAGTCTCAGGACCACTCACCGCTCTAACTGCATAGCGAGCAATTGGCTAGTATTGGCCCATAGGATAAGTCGGATATGCATGAGAATGAGGCGCAAGATGCCGGTTGCGTGGGAGCAGCAGTAGGCTAACGTGTGCAGCGGCGGTGTTGACGCAAATGTTTTGCAAAGCAAAGGCCGACGTGCCTCGCGACCTTTCGAGCGTCATGTTCGGTCTTGTACAAGTCGATCAAGGTGCATATGCTTGCGATCGGGTGCCGTGTCTGTAGTGCCCCTGTCGAGAGCGCTGCAGATGCGTGCAGGTCGCATGAGGTGATACGAACCCCGCAATTCGTCCCTGGGAGAACGTGAAGCGGCGGGCGGGCTCAGCGACGATGGTACTGGGTATCTGGCAACCAGCCAGGCTGAAGTCGTTGATACAGCACTATACAAGCGTGTTCCGGTGACGACACAAGCGCAGACAGGCTGGTCACCGGAGCAGGCAGTTGACCTGGCGGGGAAACGGGCTTGTTGTAACGGCTGGTGCACCCCCACGATGTTTCTCGTTCGCCTGTCGCATTCGGCGGCAAAGCTCCGCGCAAGCTTTAGACAAGAAAACCATGGACTAGGGTGAACGGGGCAGCGAGACTGCATACTGTCGTCGGTCGACATCTAGAACCACATGGCCGGACAGGCGTGTTTGCAGGGGCAGCGAATAGCGAGGCGGCGGAGGCAAAGGGTTCACAGCATATAAAGAACGACATGCTTGGTAGGGGACGAGGCAGGCTGCTGACTGCAGCAACACCAGCAGGAGCAGCAACAGCTTGGACCGTGTCGAGAGGCAGATGCGGCATTTTTCTCGCCCTCTGCTGCTCTCTTCATATCAAGCCGGAGTTTCGCCTTCAGCCTTCTCAGCTCGTGTGGAAGATAGCGGGACGAGAGGATGGGCTGCTAAAAGGAGAGCCGCCGCCGTCCAATTGCGACGGCGTATCGGATTAGCTCACGAGCAGGTTGCAAGGCGCAGTTGCACTCTGACGGGTGCGCGGGTGCATTGCAGTCATGGTCGTGGTAGATGAAGGGAGGCTGTCAAGCTTTGCAGCGCACGATCACCGACGCACATCATCGCCTACTCGGTCGTGTAAGGTCGCGAGGTAGGTCCGGGTTTCGCAAGACGTGCATCCGGCGTGCAGGTAGTCGACTCTGGCGCTGTGGGGGTTTGGCGCAGGGAAGTTGGGCCGGGGTTCGGGGCGTACATTCAAGAGAGTTTAGTCCTGAAGCCCACATATCAATGCGCAAATCCCTGGCCGCTCTTGTCTCGTCTCTGCACATTTAGGGACCATCACCGCCTTTGCGTCGGTCTGGTGCACGCTGTCATCGTATCCATCAAGCGAGCGAGCGACCAAGGCGGGGAGGGACGTCATATCTTTCTCGCTCTCTCTCTCTCTCTCTTTGCTGTCCGTCCTCTCTACCTCAGCTTTCATATCGCGTGCCGTCGGTACCACATCCCGACGCACCACACCCTTTCTCTCCGCCGTATCTATTCCACGTTGTGTGAATGGCTCTGTCACAATCGCAGTACTTCTACCACACTCCGCTCCTGCTGCCCACCCTACACCTGCATTCGTGCAGTTCGCTCGAGGGTTGCTATCACTGTCCCAGTCCCCTCCAGCGAGCGTAGCGACAACGCCCAGCAGCCCTGCGTATTCCCGTATTCGCGACATTCACCCTTGATCGCGCACGCCCGTGGGCCGACCAATCGGAGCCACCCAATCTCCCGTCACCATGCCCATGGTCGCCGAACAACCACGACAATTGTCCATTTCTTTCGATGAGCGAACACTTTCCGACCGCCTGCGCCATCGTGATTCACGCACCCACGATTCACGTTTTGCCATTGAAGAGGAGGATGAGAGCACTGGCACAGCAAGCGAGCCCGCCGAGCCTCTCACTCCCACCAGCCATACCAGCGAGGGCACGCCATTCTCGCATCCTTTTCGTGACGATGAATCCGTAGACGACGTATTCGCGACCCCACGCCCTGTCCCGAGCGACATGCCCAACAAGCCTCCGCCGCAAGATGCAAACCCGCCATCCCAAAGCCCTCCAGACACACAGACACCTCAGCACGTCGAGCGTCAATCGCCGCCCGAGAAGCGCGGTCTGGGGAAGCGTGTCGGTAATTTGATCCGTGGCAAGCTGTATCGGGGGCATTCCAGCAAGGATGGGGCCAGTCATTCAGAGACATCCAATGTGTCCACGCCAAATAGGTCTCCAAAGGCAAAGGCCGAAACCGATACATATATTGTAAAGACTGGCGTCGATGGACCAGCTGAACTGGCGACTCCGGCAGTTGACATTCCCAAGCAGAGCAAGAGGCTAAGCTCCTTCTCCCTCACTCGACGCTCTGATAGGTCTTCGCGTGCGGGCTCACCACCTTTGTCTGGCTCACCTATGAGCAGGATGTCGACCGATAAGAGGCCGGACCTAGGCAAGAAGCCTGCCTCTTCTACTGGCCTATCTAGCATGAGTCGGCCTCGACCTGGTGTCACTTGGGCGGGCGGTGGAAATGTGAGCACTAGCAAGAAGACCGGCTTCTCAAGAAGGCGATCGGCCAGCACAGAGCAAATACCGCGGATCGACGAAAACACAGAAAAGCCGACTGCTGGCATGCTAACTACTTTCTCCAAACCAGCTGCCCAGGGCGTCGGGATGAAGGCTCGGCGGCTCAGTTTGAACTTGCCAGATGATTTCATTATAGACTGGTGCGAACTAGACAAAGAGTTCAAGAGCTCGAGTTTAATGCCAGGAAAGAGGGGGAAAATACTGGGCAAGGGTGCGACATCCGAAGTCCGCATCATGGCACGAAGAGGAGGCATCACCAGGGAGGAAGACTTGGTGGCTGTAAAAGAGTTTAGAGAACGCGACAAAGACGAGACCGAAGAAGACTACGTTTTGAAGATCAAGTCGGAATACAGCATCGCGAAGAGTCTGCACCACCCTAATATTGTCGAAACCGTACGACTATGCACAAATCGCGGCCGCTGGAATCACGTAATGGAGTTTTGCACATATGGAGAAATTTACTCGCTTGTAGAACGTAAGCTCTTTGCTGGCGGAGCCGAGGGGTTCTACAGTCGGGACGATCGGTTATGCTTTTTCAAGCAGCTGCTGCGCGGCGTCGATTACCTTCATAGCCATGGTATCGCTCATAGGGATATCAAGCTGGAAAACCTTCTCCTTAGCAAAGACGGGCACCTTAAGATTTCGGATTTTGGCGTCGCCGAGGTCTTCAGCGGCGAGCACCCTGGGCTTCGGGCTTCTGGTGGGGAATGCGGCAAGAACATGGGAGACCTCCGCCTTTCCGCCCCTGGCATCTGCGGAAGTCTTCCCTACATCGCACCCGAGGTCCTCGAGAAAGATCACAGCTATGACCCACGACCACTCGATATATGGTCTACTGCCATCGTCTACCTGACCATGACTTTCGGTGGCTGCCCGTGGCAGGCCGCGAAGACCGAGTTCGAGTACTACGCTCGGTTCAAGAAAGGCTGGGACGCATGGCTGGAAACCCATCCTGATGGCGAGATTTTCGATGGTCCAGAGGGTCACCCCAAGTGCGGCAAACTGTTCAGCCTCATCGAGCCGCCATCAATCAAGCGCTTGATGCTGAAGATGCTTCACCCCATCCCATCTAAGCGCATCATGATTCGCGATGTCCTCAAAACAACCTGCATTAAGAACATCGGCTGCTGTTGCCCAGAGTCTTATGACGATCCGAAAATTGCTTTCGATGCTTCCAAAGCATCGAGTGCAAGGACTGCCGCCCCCAAAAAGTATCTGCATCATCACATACCGCCGAAGCCGGAGAACAAGGTCGGAAAGGCCTTCACGCACCGCTTTGACATGGGCGAACGATAACACGAATTTTTACTTGTTGATGACTATTCCTTCGTAATCATTGCATCCAGTAGGCGCTTTTACAGCGAGCATGGCGGGTCGACAAACAGCGATCATCCTTTCATCGGCGGTCAATCTGCAGCATTGTTCTTTCATCGTACCAGCATGCCAATTCTCTATCTACAGACAGCAAGCAGCGAATATCATTACGCCAAATGACTGATGATCTTTCCATCCTTTCCCGTTTCTGTCCTCTTGCACGTTCGCTTTCCTATCCGAACCCTTGTGCGCACGAGCAAAGTCGCCATTGGTGGCCCTACGGAAAACCGCCGATACATCTAGCGACCGAAGATCAACACGCTGTGTTCGGCGGCATTGCGCAAGCGTCTAAGTACGTAGCCGCTGCTGATCTTCCGCTTTATCGCCGCTCGCTCTAGCAACTTTATCTTTGACACATCGCATTGTCGTCATCCTCTCTAGCTTTTCGCTGATATGGGGTATAGATTCCCGCAGCTGTGACGTCCCTTTCGTCCGACGTGGCGCCGAGCCGCACAAGAAACTGGCGCGATCGCGAGCGGTGGCATGATGCATTCCTTCTCATCAGCAGCTTTTGCCAACAAGTTGAGGACACATTTTCGTTACGACTAGACGCCAGGGTGGCGCTACTCAAAGAGGCAGGAGAACTCGCGATAGGAAGGCTCGCATCTGCGCTCTAAGCAGAAATAGCTTTGTCGTCATGTACGGCGTCTGCGATGGATGCTTGGCATTTTCCGCTTCACGCAACCTTCTCCGGCAGTCAAAGTCCACGAATCGATGGGTCCAGGGTCCCCCATCACATCGCTCACCTGCGCGTAGCGGATACGAATAAAGACACTGCAAGTCACAAGCTGATGGAGGATCTCCACATGGGAATTAAAAGGAAACGCCCGCTGATATCAAGCACGGCAATGGCCGAGCAAAGCAGATGTCGCATCGTGAAAACGTGGGTGCAACGATACGCTGTTAGCGGGCACAGACAAGGCCAAGAGGAAAAAAATTGGGGTCGGTCTGTTTGGCCATGTCTCGCCTTGGCCTCTTCGTTACATATTCTTGGGTGCTTCGAAAGCGGGGTTATTGTTGGGCCGAATGAGGAGGGGCAGATGTGGATAGTAGAAACCCCATCGCTGACATCAGTCCTCGGCAACAGCGAATCGAACAGATTGAGGCTCGTCACGTCGACACAAAAAAACGTGCTTTCGCTCGCTCTACCTTGGGCATCGTAGCACATGAGTCGTGCAACCTGTCAGCAACGTCTGATCGGTAATTCAGCAAGTCTCAACACCATGCAACCCAGCGCGCCCTTGACGCTTATCAACGTTTTCTGACGTTCCCTTCGTGCTGCGATGTATTCTCTAGCTGCGTGTAGCAGCATGAATAGCTTGCAGCCGATCATCTCCCTCCTGCAGCACATCAAGTATACGTCACGCGACCTTATATCCACGAGTGTGAACAGCTGTGCAATAGGAACAGCGGTGAAGGCGCCGATTCCGTTTCGATCTGAGGCGGCATTGCGCACATCTCCCGTGCCGTATCTACCCTTTTGCTCCACGGCAAGGAATGGCTGCAGGGTTGCACTTAGTCTACAATGAAAGATGTGCAGTCAGGTGAAGGAATTGCGCAAACAGCTCCCCACGCAGATCTTGCTCGGGCGGGAAGACGCAACAAGATATTGTCTTCAGACCGATTACTCGATAATCAGATCACCATCCCTGTACTGATGAGGGCGAATACTAAACTCAATTCACTCCCCCACCTCCTACATCTCCACTACAAGTCTTCACTCCGCAGCCAGCCAGTTCATATATTCGCAATAGTATCATGTAAGAAAGAAAGAAGCAGTGATCACCAACATACACCCACGTGCACACAACACCACCCTCAATCTCCTCAATCCCCACAACTCTCCCTCTCACATGGCACAATTTTGCTTTTTCCTCTTACCTCCATCCACGCAGACAAAGCCTGATATGCAGCTTACGGCTCCACACGCACACATCAACAAACTTTCCATCGTACATACAGTATTCTGCACGCTGCACCGACATCACACACGTGCCTTTCTTCTCCCTCTCTACGCTACCTGTACCTACACCTCTACCACTAGCCTAACCTAACCTATCCTAACCTAACCCACCCACTCCACCACCCAACCCCAACTCTCAGCCTGTCATACTACTTAACCCTCCACCTACCCAATCACCCTGCTTCCCACACCATCTTCCCGAGAGATAACTTCGCGCTAGACAAGACAAGATTCGCGCTGACATGTGCTTATCGCGATTAAGGCGAAAAGCTTAGCTCGCGGGAATGCGATGGTGTGGGCAGTATGATGGGGTGAACGGTGTGGAGGATGCATGATGTATGCTGTGTGCTGTATGCTGATGGGCGGTACACGTAGTGGAGGTGAGTGAGATGGTGGGTGGGACGGCATGGGAGATGAGTTGAGGGTGTACGAGGGTAAGCCGAAGTCGGGAGAGAGGGAGGAAATGGGGTGCGATGAAACGGGGTTATGACTGGGTATGTCGCGTAGCGCGATAGAGGATGATGACGGGTGGTGCATTTGAAAGGGTGGTTGGGGAGTTAGCCGGGTTCTGGATCAGATAGAGAGCGTTTTGTTGCTGGAACAACGTTTGTATACACGAGAGTACCTGCACACACCATTAGTGCTACCGCAACCCATTTCAAATACGCTCAGCTGTCTCTGTCTCTCTACCACAACTCCCACACCCCACCCGGAAGCACCGACCTCATAATCTTCCAATGACTAACCGCACCCTCCTTGTGAAACTTCTCAAGCTCCCCCACATCAGCATTTCCCATGACCCTTCCGCCCTGCTCCTTGCCCACAAAGTCATACTTGACCTCGAGCTTCTCCTGCGGCTGCAAGAAGTTGCGACGCGCAATGCTGCCCAGGTAATCGGCAGGTTTAGCGGCGCGGAACTTGACTGCATTCTTGCCGCGCCCATGATCGTTCCTGACGCAGAAGATGACCATGTTGATGAAGTCGGGGGCACCTTCCTCGTGGGTTTCGGGCGCGGGCGAGTCGCGGAAGAGGCGGCAGGCTGGGAAGATGGCATGGATGGTGTTGAGGACGAGACGTGTGCTACCGAGTGTGAGATCGCCGGCGTAGTTGATTGCTACGACGCCGTCGTCGGTCAGGAGGTTGTATAGTCCTTGCATGAATTCTGTTGTGAAGAGGTATACGGGTTCGGCGCCGCCGGTGAAAACGTCGTGGATGATGTAGTCGTAGCTTGCGGGCGCTGAGACCGAGGTCTCGGCTACGTAGGATGTAGCGTCGTCGATAACGGCGTTGTGCTCCGGGCTCAGGTTGAAGTATTTGGTTGCATAGTAGTGTACTACGGGATCGAGTTCGACAATGGTGGTGTTGATGCCGTGGGCAATCAACGCGTTGGGCGCTGTCCCGATACCAAGACCGATTACCAGCGCGGATTTCTTGCTCTCGTCTAGGATGGGCACAGATTCCGCCGGGGGCTCAATGAGTCGGACAGCTTCAAGCAGGACGAAGACAGCGAAGATTGACTCCCGCTGTCGTTGGCCTTTAGCATAGGCTTGCGGTGTTACGAGCCATTCGCCGCCGAGGAGCGAGTGGTCGCATCGCAGGAGACGGAAGGCATTGTCGGCATGATTCTCAAGCACAGAGACGTAGCCTGTAATAGACTCTTGTCGAGCGAGGAGTGTGTAATTCTGCGTTGCTTGTAGAGTCGAGTTTGCCAGCTGTAGCCCATGGGTTGAAGGGTGGTGGGGGTTCGTCCAAAGCGTGTGCAAGATGGCTGGAAATGCGAGGAAGATGATGCGGGATGGGCTGAAGAATGCAGATGCAGATGCAAGCATCATTTGCAGACCGATGCGAGTGAAATATACCGATGTGCCGATGAAGGCTGGGATGAGAGCGCTGCTGATCTTGGCGACTGTGGAAACAGTGAAGTAGGAGGCGGTGGGAAGGATAATTTCTTTCAACGGAGACGGGTTGAATCCAGTAATATCGATGCATTCGAGAAGATCCGCGGCCGCAAAGATGGATAAGAATAGCAACGGGAAGTAAGTCAACAACTCGATGACCATGGGTCCGTATTCGATTCCGAGCTTCTCGCTGTACGGGAACAGTAGAAATTGTATGACAGGGGTCCAATACGCGACTACAGCAATGTACTGAGAGACACTTGCTGAGACGTAGCTCTTGAGTCCTCGTCTAACAAGCAAAGCCGCCACAGCGACAATGGTCATAGTCCGCTGGTGGTGCAATGATGCGGGGATAGATCCATAGACGGGGGATAGATTCAGCTGTGAGACCGGTGATGCAAAGCCTGCGATTAGGAGGAGTGCTGCCGCTCGACCAATGTTCAAGAGAATTGTCGACGCCGGGAGCCGTTGCAACTGTTGGTCCACCTCCTTCCCAGCCGTTGGCTTCTTCTGCGTCTTTTGTCGCGGAGACATGATGATGACTCTCTGAATCCTTCTCTTTTTCTTTATCGCAAAAACCCAAGAAAACCTCTGCGGTGTATGTACGAGAACAATGGGAGAACAAGGTATGTACAGCCAAGAAGACCAGCTGGCGCGTAAATGTCGCGGAAATTCCAAGCTCCTTTACCACTTTATTGCGGACCGTCTATCCGTACAGCGAATTCGACCTGCGAAGAACAACAAGCGCAACGACAACGACAAGGACACAGAAGGGACAAGAAAAGGGTATAAGGCAAGGAATAAGAAACGGGAAGAAGTCGAGATTAAAAACCAACAAGGCCAGCTGTTCCTGGCTGTTGGCTTGATGCACGGATGAAACGGTCGATCATTAAGGTGGAGTTGTTTCGACTGGGCGCGTTTCGACTAGCTAAAGTGTGGCGCGCGCGCCTGTGGCGTCATTACCAAGCATGGCGATGGCATTGTACATGCGCCTGCCTCCATTCACTCTCGACACACATACGCCAAAGGATAGAAACCACCGAGAATTGTATTGTAGAGAATGCCCTACATGACTTCCTCATCCAGTATGGCGCCTCTTGCTTTACGACCTGCGAACGCGTCCGAAGCTGCGAAGCACCCCGCGAACCCGCTCCCCAATACCAACGGCGACGCCACCACATCAGCACACCCGACCGACGATGTCGACATGGACGATTCCGTAGACGAGTCCCTTCTTCGCGATCAGATACGAGAGCAGCAAGACGAGCGCGCACAACGACTCCAAGCTAAGAACAGGCGCAAGCGCTATCTCGAAGTTCATCCCGAATACTTTTCCGACTCATCCCTCGAGCTCGCCGACCCTCTACTCTACGACCGTCTGATACGTCGCTTCCAAACCGCTACCGAGCGTGAAGCCGAAGGCCGGGAGAAGGGATTCTCGGGCCAGATGGCGACGGATCTCTGGCGCGCCGAAGCAAAGAAAGATGCGCTGTCACAACCAGACCCCAATTCGCTTTTTACATACAATCGCGGGCCTCAGGGACAGATCGTGGAAGAGGAAAAGGACGACGTTCCCATGACGAAAGAAGAGGGGAGGGCGTGGTGGATAGATGAGATGACGCAGCGCTTCCTCAGAGGCGGAGATGCCGACTTTGAGTATGCGAAGTTGGTCGATGGCAATGCCAAGTACGATGATCCGGAGCAAGAGAGGGATCTGCAGGATGCGTACTTTGAGAGTATGGAGAGCGATTTCGATTCAGATGGAGAAGGGAAAGAGAAGATCTTGACCGGTGAGACGGGCATACAAGACTATTGAGGGCCATACAAAGCTTGTCTTTTTCAGAAAGGCTGGTGCCACACATGGTCATACATGGCTGCATATCGTTGTGGGTATGTAACACCTCATTCAAATTTGGGCGCAATGCTAACAAACCAGCCTACAGGTAATACTTGAACGTAATCGCCCGATCTCCCAGTTCGCCCAGCTCCTCCGGCGTATATCCATTATGCGCACCTTCCGCGACCTGTCGCTCTCTGTTCGCGTTGATGCGCTTGTAGTTGAACACCAAAATCAACAAAGCAAGGATACCCGCCACAATGAACCCAAGCTCGAGAGCATGTCCCAGGATATAGCGTGGCGCATCTTCCGTGCGATAGAAATTGGATGCCATGGCTAGCCAATGTCAGTAAAACGCCAATGAAACAAAGGATGAGAGGACATACCGCCTGCTAGATTACCCACGGCAATCTGGATAGCCTGGCCCGTGGCTCTTTTCGTGCTACCGGCAAGGTTGTTGCTCAGCCAAGTAATATTACCTGGGAAAGCCGGGTACAACGCGCACGCTGCGATGAAAACTCCCGCGTACACCAATCCCGGCACATTGCCTCCTGCAATACACATGATGAATCCCACAGCCATGATGCACAGGCAGACCAGGATGAAAGGGTATCTTTTTCCGGCTTTGTCGCTGTACCAAGCCACCACCACAGCAAGCACCGAGGCGGTTATGTAGATGGGCACAGTGAGGAGTTGAGCGGTTGAAGAACTGTAGCCCAGCGCGCGAATGATGGATGGGAGGAAGAGGGATATGCCGTAGAGAGGACATACAATACCTAATCTTCGTTAACATCTTTTGCCATGACATGATGCGACGGGGATTTCACACTTACCCCAATATACCACAATATTCGTCCAGATCTGCCAATCCAAGAAAGCAGCTTTGACAAACTTCCACTGAAAACTATCGTCCTGCGCGACTCTCACACCACCATCAGCTTCCTCCTTGTGGCCCTGATACTTTAGCCTGTACACGACGAACGCGCGCTCCTCTTCCGTCAGAAAAGTAGCCGTCTCGGGGAAATCGTAGAGCGTGAAGAAGGCGATTATTGCCACGACGACAGTCAGGATGCCTTCCAGGATGAAGATCCTGTAGAGACAAAGTCAGTCATGTATCATAGGGGAGAGGAAGAAATGGGAAGAAACAAACTCACCAACGCCAACCTTCCAAGTTGCCCACTCCGTCCATGTGCGCGATACCAAAGGCCAGCAAGCCAGAAAAGGCGCCAGCGACAGACGCAGCGCTGAAGAAAAGCGCTTGGCGGAATTGCGCTTCGTGGCGTGCATACCACATTGTAATGTAGTAAGCCACACCTGGGAATAGTCTTTGTACTACTTCAGTAACTTGTTCGGTATACAACGAAAAAGGAGAACATAGGGAAAGAAGGTAATCATACCCAGCTTCAGCAACACCCAAGAAGATCCTCGCAATCAAGAGCCCATGGTAATCCTGCACTATGCCCATGAGCGTCATGACGATGCCCCAAGCTACCATTATCGTCGGGAGCCAGACGGAAGGTCGGAGTTTCTTGAGGAGAAGGTTCGAGGGGACTTCGAAGGCGGCGTAGGTGAAGAAGAAGACGGTTAGACACCTATTTTGTTCACGTCAGTTAGTAGCAAATATAATATACACTGCCTGGCACTCTCCTGTCTTCACACGCAGCTTCAAACATATACGCCGCCGCGAGAAAAGAGGAAAATGGTCACAACTCACCAATTATACTGCGCCCCTGATATCCCCAAATCCTCAGTCAACCCCTCAATCTTCGCGTTTCCAATATTTCCTCTGTCAAGGAAAGACAGCAAATACAGCAGTGCCAGCATAGGTATGAGCCGCAAGTCCATTTTCCGGAGTATCTTCTTCTCATCCAAGTGCGCGAATGATGCCAATGTTACACCTGTGCCCGTGGCCAAAGCATCAATGCGAGCGATTTCCTCCATTTGCTTGGTGCTTCTCTTCGCGTCATGGTGGGCACTGTGCGAAAGCGAGGCTTTGCGCGAGAAAGTGTCGTCTTCTGGGGAGTCGCTCGCGTGCTCGAGGCGTTCGGTGCCGATTTTCTCGTCCATTGTGAGGGATAGAAGGGGAGAAGAGTTTGGGGGGAAAAGAAGAGAACGCAGAGTAAGAATGACGGGAAGGTAAACCCTAAAGGAAGAATGTTAGCAGAAGGGAATGATGAATGTGTCAGGCATGTGCTAACCACTCCCAATAGATTTTCACACACTACCGTACAAGCCACGAGCCACTGATCACCACACCAGTCGCACGTCGGACTGTCACATTAGCCATAACCATCGTCTCCACCCCCATGGGGCGCACACAGAGGCACTGTTCAACCAAACATCATCAACCGCTACTTAGACAAGCCGTCAATATCCTTACACATACGTCAATGCGCGCCCATGGGCAAAATACCCCGACCCTCGCTTCTTTCGCCGTGTCTACTACCTAAGTAATCTTACCTTCCTATCCAATCCTCGCTTCCCCGCCGCTTACTACATTCCGCCTTTGACGCACGCCGAGCCTTCCTTCCCCGCGGAGTATTCAAGCATAAGCGACCGGCACTCGGGAAGTCTTGGTTGTACGTCAAGACTTTGGCCCGAGGCTTTTGCTTGACGCATACAGAGATGGCGGGGCTGGTGTGTATTGTATGGAGCGGAGTGGGCTCGCAGTTCTGAGAAAAGCTGGGGTAAGCGGAAAGTGGAGGCGGGAGAGATGAAGGGTGGTTTTCGTTGGTGGAAGGGAGGGAGGGAAGTGGGTATTCGGCTTGGAGATGGGGTGGGGTGGAGGCCCGGATTACTGGATTGGGTAAGATGCCGGAAGGAGGAGCGGGATTGGTTCCGCGGCTTCGGAAAGCTTGAGGGAGATGGAGACTGAGGGAAGCACCTCGCGGATTAGTAGGTGGAATACATTGGCAGGGAACCCTATACTGGAAAATTACATTCTAAGCTAGGAAATCTATATCTTCTGAGTACTAATACATTGAAAAGAGTGACTGGAGACGCCCCAGTTACCCCCGGCCGACATTTGGAGAGGGTATCATGTTGCCATCAAAAAAACAAGGCCAAAGGAAATTCAATAAAGTGAGTTGAAGGATAGGAAAGGAGAGTAAATGTAAACCCAAAGAAACAAGGAAAATAAGGTCCGAGTTCCCGGTAAACGAAACCAAGAAGAGATTAGCAGTAGCCCCGAGATGCTGTGTGACACTGCATACCATATCGACAGTGCCCCGAGGTATCTATATAAGAAGAAAGTCCCCATGTTCCTGTATAAATGCTTGCCGAAACTCCAGGAGCAGATTGCGAAGAGTGCCAGCTCAGTCCGAAAAGAAGGAGAGATTGACCAGCTACAAGTAGCCGAACAGATACCATGGCAAAAAGCGTGGTCGTAAAATACACATTTTGAGTTCTCAGGTATATTGTTCTGAAATGGGTTGGTTGCTTGCAGATTGCGCCAGACTTTGTAACGATCGGAGTGTATCGGAAGCACCAAGGAAGTCTCCATGCCCGAATAGTAGTTCATGGTCCTCATAGCTTGACGCACTCGGCCGCATCAAATCCAGAGGGCATGATATGGAGGCTTCTTTTTCTCTTAACACTCGCGGTAAGGTTTGTTTGGGTCGCGGCACTCGTTGCATCTGTAATGCTCACAGATGGAACACCTGTTTGGGGCGAGTTTAAGGTTGTTGAGTTGACCGCAACAACACTGCCACATGTGTTCCGGTACTTTGAGCATCTTCGTCTTGGGTTTAGAATTTGACTTGGTGCACGTTGAAGCGAGGAGCGGTGTGGGTGTAATTGAGTAGCTTTGTTGTTATTGTGTCGGTACGTTGACTGCAGATGAACAATGTATGGTGGAATTCTGAATGAATTTATAGTGGCTTGTGACTGTTGTTTGATGGAGATGACTTGTAAGACCCGGACTTGCTCTTCTTTCTTGACTGGAGGGTGACTATTGCTGAAAGATGAGTGTAAATGTGGTGATCGATGGAGCGCCTGGAGAACCCGACGCGATGACCAAGTTATATGACTGCTTCCATCAAAACGTGAAGCAAAATTGACTCGACAAGACTCAATCGCCTTGATCCTCACCTATGATGAGGTCCTCGACTTACATTAACGAAGGGCGCGGACTAGAATGTGCCCTTTCCCCACCAGAGTCCCTTTGAACTACTGTACTAGGAAACATGACCCAGTCTGATGCTGAGGGAAAACAACCGCTTCATTGCAAAGGTCGCGGTGACGCGGTCTGAGCCCCACGAGAGGACGTTTGACACGACAGTGCGTCGGTAGTCGCTCGAGCGCAGCGAAAGTCGTGAAGCGACATGAAGATACTGGGTCAGGCAAACGCGAAGACACGCGAGTCCATCCGTTCCTACCGAAAGAATAGCGTAGTATGATGATGTCGACAGAGGTGGGCTCTGGCTTCACGAATCCTTCTCGCAGCGACCCTGCAAGGAGACCATGTTGAATGCGCCGCGGACATGCGAGGCGGTCTTTGAAGCAGTCGCATGATTGTCGATACGCGAGCCCTGGTACTTGGAAACGGGGTGACAGTCATTCTCACGGCAAGGTGTGTTGGAAAGTCCTGATCGGTGTGCGAGATTGACGTTTGCGGACCGAAGAAGCGTGCCGTTTCTCTCTACACTTGGAATCAGTAGTACTATAGTAGCCTACCTTCAATCATAATGGCATTATCAGCCAATCTTCGCGCGCCTAGTCTGGTAGTGCGAACGCATACATAGCCACCGCCCTCTCTCCCGTTCCCAGCAAGAGCGGGTAGAAGGCGGTAGTTGTAGTGCACGCGACCGTCAGAGAGCGGAAACGCCTGGCAAGCAACCTTGGAAGGCTACTACACCGAGTCCGCTCCAATAGCAAGCTGAAATTGCAGTGCGTGCAGCGGCGGGGAAGGTTGCCTTCAGAAACAACGTGGAAGGGCATGCTTTTGTAATACAAGGCGGTAGGCGAACCGACCCGTTTGCCTTGCTGAGGTGCTTTTGCACAATGCGATTCTGGTACATTGCCTACCGGAGACGCCGAAGTGTAAATGTCGCGATAGTGTTAGATAGTGTCCCGGTGACTTTAGAAGGACGTCGTAAAGCCATGTTGGTCCCGTAACATGTATGTTGCGAAGTCGTTCAGCGACACGCATATGGCATGGCAGGGCGCCAGCGGAAAACAACAACGGCAACGACGTCAGCGAAACTCATAAGCCCTGCTCATCAAATCAGCAGGACCTTTAGCAAGTACGGTCAGGCAGGAGGGCTGTGGCTTGCGACTCTGACTTTGCAATGGCGATACAGCAACATTGTCGTTCGCTGTTGTTCGTGTTCCCACCCCAAACCCAGCCCGCCAACCCCCCCAAGCCCTCCCCAGTGCCGCATACCCGACCGACCCACCACTCAACCCCATCCAGTCCATCCTTCCCATCTCCCCAGCCGGCAAACACGGCATTTTGCCCAAGCAACAAAAGGCGGCAGCCAGTTCTTGGAGCGGTAAATTGTCGAAGAGATAAGAGAATACGATCTGCGCCGGGGCATAAGCTTAATTGTGAGCTTAATGAGACTGTAGCTGTGCGAGGGCGGGAGTCTGGGGTCGATGGTCGGAGGTGCTGGCTGGGGTAGGTGGAGCGGTGGGTAGGGAGTAGCAGTGGAGCGCACGAGGTGACAGAGTCTTGGCGTTTGGTAATTCTTTGTTGTAACATGTTCGCAATTTCTATGGGGCTTTTATTTATTTGGTGAGTTCATGATGATGGTAGTGTTCAAAGGGGTGATGTGGGGTGGTGATCACGATGCAGAACGGGGGTTTTCAACAAAATCACGTCAAACATACTGCAAGCGTAGATTCATGACGAGGAGAAATTTTGGTAACCAAAATTTTGTTTGCCCAAATAAATTGTATTCTTTCTTTCCGTGGCGCTGGGTGGGGTCACCGCAAAGCGTCGAGATAACTCAAACATGGCACTGGCAAGTCGCTAAAACGAATGAAGGCATGAACATTGGCTCCAACGCGTTTAAATCAACCATGCGACAAAGGTGCGGTAGAACCAACCGCCGTTCTTGCCACCAGCTGCTTGCTTCTCGGCCGCATGAGCGAGGAAAGCCTCTTCCTCGCGGTCGATCTCCGCTTTTCCAGTGTAAAAGTCGGCTAGGTGAGGTTGGACCATCTTCGACTTTTTGATGACTTTGTAACCAAAGATGCATATCAAGTAAATTGGGATGCCCTGTTTTTATCGCGTTAGTAGTGAATCAACAAGTGGAGTAAGAGCGTGGGCAACTTACGAGATATCCAGTGACGAAGTTCTTGTAATCGAAACTTCCGTAGTCGCCCTTGGTAAAAACGGAAAAGTTCTTTGTCAAAGCAATCAGGATGCAGAAGAAAAGGGCGATGTAGGAGCCCATCAATCCAAACGGCGCCGTGTAAGCCATTTGGTCCTTGGTAATGCCTTGCGCCCTACGTGCGCGAACGAACCAAATGTGGGAGACCAAAAGCGAGATCCAGGACAACAGACCAAAGATGGTAGTCAGGTTTACGAAGTAACCGAAAACAGTCTTGGAGTCGTCTGCTACGTTCATGAAGGCAGTGCAGCAGAGGAGCGCAGAGATAGCCAGGGCAGGAACGGGTACACCGCGCTTGTCGGTCCAAAGGAAGATCTTGGGAGCATGGCCTTCGCAGGCAAGACCGTAGATTGTACGGGAAGCGATGTAGAGATCGGAGTTGGATGCGCTGAAGGTAAACAACAGGATGCAAGCGTTGACGATCGTGGGTAGGTGGGGGATCTTGGCAAGCTTGATGGCGACGACGAATGGCGAGGCGGAAGCACCGGTTGTGGCCTTGTTGGCAAAGGACAGCTCTTCGGAGTTGTACGGTACGATCATCCCCAGGAAGAAAACGGACAGGCAGTAGAAGAAGAGAATTCGGTAGAAGGTGAGCTTGATGGCGCGCGGGATGGTCTTGCGAGGGTTTTGGGCCTCTCCGACGGTGACACCGATGAGCTCAGTACCCAGATAGGCAAAAACCGCGTTGACCAAAGAGCTCCAGAATCCGTAGAATTTGCCTGCATCGCCCGTGGTTATATACGGCTTGAAAGCACCGGGATCGTTGTAGTACTTGAAGCCAGTCGCTGGGCCAGGTCCGGCTCCAACGGCCAACAAGAATGAGAGAAGGATGACGCCGACCTGCTTGTGATCAGTAACAAATTTGAAAATCTCAGAGATGGTATACTTACAATGGTGATGACCTTGAAGGATGACAACCAGAACTCAAATTCACCAAAGAACTTGATACCGAAGTAATTAATCGAGCAGATGGCGACCAAGAAAATTGCAATCCAGACACCCGGATTGACTTCGTCTCTTGATTTCCATTCTTGCAGAATTAGGGCAGAAGCAGTCAACTGGTTCGGCGTTGTGATAACGTATTTCGCGAAATAGCACCAACTGAGCGTTGTTAGTGGTACCTAGGGGTAGAAGACTTGGGGTATCTCTTACCCGAGAGCAAAACCGAGAGCAGGGTCGCAGAAGCGCGTGGCATAACCAGCAAAACCTGAAGCGTGAGGAATCCAAGCTGCCATCTCACCGAGAGCAGTCATGACGACGTAGACGATGAGACCGACCGAAGTGTAAGCGATGAGGATTGAAGCAGGACTGTACTTTGTTAGCTCTAATGTAAAGATTCCAATATGCGCAACATACCCAGATTGAGCCAAAGCCTTGCCAGTACCGATAATAAGACCAGTTCCGATGGCGCCGCCAATAGCAATCATAGTGATGTGGCGCGACTTGAGACCACGGTGCAGATGGGTGTGGTCCTCATGGACGGCAACACCATCACCGTCAACGGCGGGAACTTCGCCAGTCGCTTGCTGATACTCAGTCTTGCCGCCATATTCCGGGTCCGAGGATTCGTGAGGGCTTGCGCCGTCCGAAGAACCGGACTTCCTGTTCCAGATGGCCATCTTAAAAGAGAGAAGCCAATCTGAACAGGTTGGTTGATCTTGTCTTTATCGCGCGATGGGTGGTGGAGAGCCGCACCGGTGCTGACAATGCGCGAACACGAAAAAGAGTGAAGCAACAAAGATTCCAGTAACCGCTCAAATGCGAGGACTAAATGGAGGACTGGTGCCTTCAAGTACACAGGGGAATGAAGCAGCTTGAACGCCTTGGGCAGCCGATGCGATAACACTGACCGGTTGTTATAAGACCGAGGCGGCGGGGGAGGCAAGATAATCGACCCACGGGACACCTGATAGCCAGCTGCTATCAGCAAGGCTCCTCACGGCAGACGAAGGTAACCCAAGGCGGCCAAGCAAAGCCTTTGCAAGTGAAAGAAGGGTGTGGAGTGCGCCGTCCGATACGGCACCGTATATTGGACAGAACAACATTCTAGAGCTCTTGTCCGCAGCGCCCACGACCGGGTCGAGCGAACTATGCAGCACAAGAGGGCCTCTCCGCGCATGTCTCCTTCTTGATACAGCTGGACTGGTGGAACGGACCCTGTCCTGCCGCTTGGCGAGGTCTCGGCGCTGCGAGCCAAGTTTCTTGCCTATCCTTAATTCGCCCGTAGGCTGATAACGAGATATTTGGCCCTTGTGGACCCGACAAGAAGCGAAGAATCATCGCCAGCTCCGTAGAGCGCGCATGTTGGGGCGAAGTGTACTCGCCCTGCTCTAGAAATGAAGAGAGATTATTAGCAGTGGGTCGCAACACGCGAGGTGGGGCGGTGTTTGGGGCTGCGAGGCCATGTACGACAGGCTGTAAATCTGTGTGTTCTTCGTACCGGAGGGGGGGTCAGCCGCGGCGGTTTTGCCCCGCGTTCACTAAAAGAAAAAGGCTCGTGCGCGAACGGGAAACTTCTCTGGGTTGGCAGGAAAGCTGACGCTTGACACGCCAGTCTTTCCTCGACGCAGTTAGAGTCTGATAGCACCACTGCGCAAAAGCCGTTAGTTGATCACCGCACTTACGCCAGCATCGTGAAAATTGGACTCGCAATCGCGTGCTTCTCCACACGGACGCAGAAACACTCTTCCGATATCAGTCGTAACGGCTCGGACCGATCATTGGTCGTCGTGAGCATGCTTTAGAAATGGTTATTATGAGCGTAAATTCCTTCCTGCGCGAGACCAGTGACGAAATTGAGAGGGCCCTTTGAGGCATTATTGACAGCCCTGGACTACCAATGCAGCCATCAGCCGTGGGCGCCAAGTACCACACCTCTGGCACTCCGTCAACTTCGGCCTTGCACATGCATTGGCGATCTGGAGAGTTATACGAGTTCTGTTATCGGCTTGGCCAACAGTGATGGATGCATTGGAATGTTCTGGATCGACGACTGCGCCGCTGAAAAGATTTTGGGAAGACTGCATCGGAAGAACAAGGAAGGAAAGAGCAACCAACCGTCGAGAAACCCTGCCAGATGTAGCGCGCAGGTAGAAAGATGGAGGAAGTAAGCCCGTATTCATCGAGCGTCCAGTTGTTATTCTGTTTGGAATTGCAGTAACAGAACACTGACTCGGCCACAGTGGTACAGCAACACAGCATACATTCTCCTCGCATCCGTTCACTGGCTGCCTTACTCACCACCCCTAACAATGTAGTCGTCACTGAGCGTAAATCCACCAAGCACGTCTTTCAACCCTTCATCATACTCTGGCTGCACGTCTCGACCCTCCCCGTCCAGACAGCCCAGATAATTCGTAATGTCTCTTCCGTCGAACTCGCGCATTTCGAATCCATTGCCCAAGAACTCAAACATATTCTCGCCCCGATACTCGATCTCGTAGTCTTCGTACCGTGGACTTTCCATGATTTTCAAGAAATGGAGCCTGGAGCCTGGCCAAATAGCTGCTTGGCCATCTACTTTGCCGCCTTTGAACCACGATCTACATGGGGACCGCCATGCTGTACGTTGCAAGAACAAGTCCGCGTGTTGCCGAAACTGTTTCGCGGGCTTGAGCTTCGGCGTAAGGGATTTGATGTTTTCGACTTGGCATTTGGTAATGGCTTGGAAGATGTACCGCGTCCATTGCTCAATTAGCGGCATAAACGAGCCATGGCCTAAAGGCCCGTATGGGCCACAAAAAGAGAAGGTGTTCGGAAAATTGGGTATTCCTACGCTGAGGTAGGACGTTACCCCGTTCTCCGGACCCCAGAAATTTCTCAAGTCGACGCCCCGTGCGATGAAGGGGAAGCGGGGCAGCCATGAGGTATCGAAACCTGTTGCGCAGATAATTACATCGACATCATGCGACTTCCCTTTGTGGTCGATGAAGCCAGTCGGTGTTATAGAGCCGATGGAGTCAGTGAAGATGGTTGCGTTTTCGGCCACAAGAGCCTCAAGATACCCCGGTGCTGGTGTGGGGCGACGACATCCTGGATTGAAGTTCTTCGGAATCATCTTCTCCATCAAGCGTGGGTTATACATGAGCTTTTTGCGCATCTCAGCATCGGCGTATTCTCGTGCAAGACGAGCCTCCTCACTGCCCTTGATGATGAACTTGAAGCGTTGGTTGAGCTCATTCTCAATCTGTTTGCGGTATTCGAGATACTTGTCTGGATGTTCATCCAGATATTTGAGCTGCTCTTCGCTGTCTAAGAAGTGTCAGTGATTGTGAGGACGATTTGGAGCGTGGCAAATACATCGAAAGTTTGCACCGTTTTTCCCTGCCCACGTTTGTGCGAAGCCCGCGGTGATCCAGATTGGTGAGCGAACCCAGTGGTACAGATGTTTGACCTTTTGCTGTATCGACGCCACAATTTGCACTCCAGAACTTCCTGCACCAATGACTGCTACGCGCTTATTGGAGAGGTCGTATCCTTCTTCGTAGTTGGCGGAGTGCATGAGCTTTCCTCCAAAGTCCATCAAGCCTGGAATATCCGGCCACTTCCAGTTGTTCAAGACGCCCCCAGCGTTGACGAAGAAGTTGGCGCTGTCCTCGAAAACGGTGTTCTTCTCCAGATCGCGAACTTGACAACGCCAGAGCCCTTCAGTCTCATCCCACTCGACATGCTCCAGGCGATGCCGCAATTTGACATACTTGGTGATGAAGTCGTTTTCACCTTCGATGGACTTCAGGTACTCCCATATTTCAGGCGAGTACGAGTAATAGTGCGACCAGAGTTTGATCTTCCACGAGAACTGATAGTTGACAGAGGGAATGTCGCATGCACAACCTGGGTATCGGTTCTCCAGCCAGGTTCCTCCAACGTCGTGGTTCTTCTCGTAGCAGACAATTTCAACATTTTCCAGTTCTTCCTCGGCCTTTTTGAAAAAGTTCAGAGACGATGCTCCTGCGCCCATGAGGATGACCTTGACTTTCGTCTTTGTTCCCATTGGTTGCTCCTTGATCCGATATCCATATTGATCTGCCTCTGGCGGGGGCTGATCCCGAACGTTGGTGTTCTCGTCGGCGGCATTTCCAGGGGCTGCATACAGTGACTTGGGTGGGTCTGATTGAATTGCCATTTTTAGTACTGTGACGACACGAGAAACGTCGGCGAGAAAGAAAGGGGTCCTACATGGAGGGTAGCCAACGATGCCATGTCATATAGGGGCGCTGTTGCCAGACCTCGGAAATAGCAAAGGTGAGGGCGGAGATGGTGACAGCATAGCGAACATGCGGGGTAAGCTCAAGCTGGGGGAGGCAAGACAAACACATACAACACTCCATGTTTAGCAAGCATCACGCTGCGATAAGAACGGGGGCATGTAATGCACAAGGCTCGTGGTCCGAGTTTGTGACGCCTTTCAGCATGGCTTGAGAATGAGGTTCCAGCACGCGGCAGACAAACTGCGGTCGGGCTCAGGTGAGACGCATCCACGGTGCAGGCCATAAGGCGTGTAGAGGTGAGATGATGGGCAGCCGGCCAGCCGCACTCGAGGCGTGGGAGCCTAGGGGCGATTGTGGCTGGCGTCATGCGAGAGGCGATGAAGGTCAGTCCGTCAGGCACACTGTAGGGCTGCGCGCTCCCGGTTATGCATGCGCTTGGCTCCGACTTACTACGACTTTGTACGGCGACAACAGGGCCCGCAAACAAGCCATCGGTTGCCGTCTTCGCACCACTGCAAACTCGGCAGACGCATTGCAATTCTAATCCCCATCTCCACGAGGTATTGCAGTCCCACAGCAGCGTCGCCCAGCGGCCCGTCCCCCGCGCTACAGCCACGCAAAACACACTTGACGATTCGCTCGACAGCTGCCACGGACGCACAGGGCGACAAGCAGCGCTGCTCGTGTCCCTCATTTTCAGACAGCGCCGAAGAGATTCCCGATCAGCGCATGCGAGCGCACGGCATCTCCCAGGTCGCAGCAGCTTCTCCTGCTTCTTGGACTCCGGCGCGCCCAAGTTGCTGAACTACAACGCTCAGCTCAGCGGCCCCGGTCATGGTGCCCGCGCAACCTCGCCAGGTAGCCTCGTGAATGACGCTTTCCACCGTACCGACCCTCATCGCGCCCTCCTCCTAGCAGCCTTCGTTGCCCTCCGCTGCCGCCATGCCGTACTACGGGAACGGCCAGAACTACTACAATCCAAACATACCGCACTCGAATCAGTATCACGACCCCTACAACCGCTCCACGCCAAGCAACGACCACGGCGATGCCGCAAATGGCGCGCCTACAGACTACGGCTATGCCCAGCCAGAGCGGCGCAACAGCATGGCCGCGCGCCAGAACGACGAGCTGTTCATGGGCGCCGCCAGCTCCCCGCACACGTCTCAGGGTCCAATGTCCCCGACAGCGGGCAGTTACAGCAGCAGCGCCGCCGGCTATGGCTACCCACCCCAGCGGCAACAGCTCGAGTACAATCCTCAGAACTACAACACCCAGCCCATTGCCCTGCCCAACCCCCAGCACTACGGCGGCATAAACAGGTCCTTTGCGCCTCCCGTCTCTACATCGGCCTCACACCAGCCCTACAATCCGGCCGCATACGCCGGCAACAACCTCTCGAGGACCAATACCACCAGCCAATCCTACGGCTTCTCGCCAACCTCACCGACCGTGTCGTATCCCTCGCCTACCTCATACCAGAGTTCTTCGTTTGGCAGAGCGAGCTCTATCCAGCGAGGCGCGTCAGCTTACGGGACCACTGCACCGCCGCCACTGCCCGTCCCCCCTGGAAGCACGCAGCTTCCCAGTGACGATTGGGGCAGCCGCCCAGCTCGTAATGCCTCCAATGCATCCTCGGGATACTACTCGTCAAACGCTTCGCACGCCCCATTGCCCTCTCCGCCGGGCTACGACACTGGCTATGGCTCCCAGCGCGGCGAGAGATACGGGACTGCTCTTCCCCCTATGCCCGAGGTCCCGCATCATGGCTCACCCCAGCGGTCCGGCACCACTTCCTCGCGACCGCTACCTCCACCACCGCCCCACGAGTCCGACAGCGACGAGAACTATGCGTCGCAACCCGGCTACCAGAATGACCTCTTCAATCAGGTCATGGATATGACAGGAGGTGCCGCTCACGTGCAGCAGCCAAACGGCCAATACCACCACCCAGAACAATACTCATCAGGACGGAATGGCATGAATGGTGGCGGCCGAGCAGGCGCACATCCAGGGCAGGATACCTACATCAGCGACGAAAGCGACCCGGAAGCGATTGCTGGTCTGGCTGCACTCCAGATGGCCGAGGAACAAGACAGGGCAGACGAAGCTCGCAGAGCAAGTGGCAGTGGCCAATGGAACTACAACCCAGTGCATTCACCACATCCGCCCCCGGAGCCTGGAAGCGCCAGCGACAGCGATTATGTGGGGGGCATGGATGTTGGTACATACGGCGGTGGCTTTGAGCCGACCTTCAACTATGGCGGAGATCCAATTCAACTAGCAGCAGGTGGCCACCCCTCGTCAACCTCAGGCTCACAGCGGCGCTCGGAGCCCGCCAGCGAAGACTACGATTCGATCCACCCCTTCCCGTCCTTCTCGAGCAATGCGCGCGTTGACACATTCGGTACCGGCGGGCTGGAAGAACCTAGCGCACGACGGCGCAGCTACGACGAAGGCGATGAGGTCACTCTTATGGATAGTGCGTCTGCAATGTCCGGCTCCACCCTCATGGGACCTTCAGCAGTAATGCCAGGCGAACCACCGGATATGTTCTATCACCCAGGCATCTCGAACCGGCCATTGCCGCCTCCTCCCGTCAATACCAACAACCGCCGAATAAACCATACAAGCAACAGCTCGACAGGATCTGGATCTTACGAGTATTGGCGCAACGCCCCATCGTCGCATGGCTCGTACCCCGTGGATCCTACTGCTGTGCACATGGTGTCTCCCACTGGCGCACATGTTCCCCGTTCAACGTCCCTATTGCATCAGCCCAACGCTCGAGATGCCATTCCCCTACCCAGGTCCAAGACCGATGCCGAACAGGGGCATAGGCCTCGTGGCGCTGGCAATCGCAATACTCTCTACAGCGCCATGGATAGCGACGGCAATACTCTAACCCCCAGCAGCGCTGACGCCGTAGCAATCGATCTACCCACAATACCGGCTGGCAAGCGCTTCAACCCCGCCAAGCTTTCTAGCATAGACTTTAAGAAGTGCTCTGAGCCATGGGCGCTCAGCTCAGTTATTACCTGGCTCAAGAACATGACTGAAGGGGAAAATGATCTCAAAGAGGGCCCAATCCAGGAGGGACTCATTGCGCTCTTCACCCACAAAGTCCCAACCATGAACATCGCCGATGCCGAGACACTAAGTAGTCGCGTGGTTGCGGAAATGTACAAAGCGGGCACACTCGTACACGAAGAAGAATGGCTCAAGTTTTCGTCGGAGAGCATGACTGGAGTCATATTCCAGTTGACAGGGGCGGGCTGCTATGCGCCAATGTTGCACACCCACGCTAGTCCTGGTCGTTGTTACTCACACCATTGCCAACGGACACTAAAGAAGATAGATCTCCACGCTCCCTCCGCAGCGCCTCGTTCAGAAGATTGGGCCACATTCTACAAGCTGAAAAAGGAGGACATTGAAGGTGCCAACAAGAAAGAAATAGAGCGTCAGAACATTCTACATGAGATTGTACAGGGAGAGGACAGTTACATGAACCGACTCGACGTATTACGCCATCTGTACCGTGACCGCTTGCAGGCAGCTCAGCCTCCTGTTATACCCCCTAAGAAGGTCGACCGGTTCATACGCGATGTATTCAGCAAGGTGGATGCAGTACGAAAGGCGAACGAGGACCACCTTCTCCCACAGATCAAGTACAGACAACAAGAGCAAGGACCATGGATTGTCGGATTCAGCGACATTTTCAGGGAATGGATCCGAAAGGCTAAGCAAGCCTACATCGAATACGCAGCAGCCTTTCCTTACGCGTCATTTCTGGTACGACAAGAAGCCGACAGGAACATGCTGTTCCGTACCTTTTTGGATGATGCTCAGAAGAACAAATTATCCAACAAGCTTGGTTGGGATACATATCTAAAGGGACCTATCGATAGGCTGCAGCGTTATGGTCTTCTCTTAGATACAGTACTCAAGTACTCGACTGTGGATAACGAGGAAAAGAAGAACCTCCAGGTCGCCAAAGACGAGATCAAGGCTGTAACTTTGGAGTGCGACAGCCGTGTCGCGGAAATGGGGCGGAAGGTCGGCCTGGCCGATCTGCAAGCCAAGCTCATCTTGCGACCAGGCATGCAGCGTGTAGAGCTCAACCTAGATCATCTGGGTCGAGAGCTGATCTACCGAGGTGATTTGCAAAGAATGGGAGGTAGCCGCTTCAGCTGGCTCGAGACACATGCACTATTGTTTGATCATTACCTGGTGCTTGCCAAAACAGTGTCCGCCAGGGAAATGGATGGTGTTACCAAGTCTGAAAAGTACGACGTGTCTAGGCTACCGATTCCCATGGATCTGCTTGTCTTGGAAAGCGAAGATGACGACCCTATCGTACGCTCGACGATGAAAGGCATATCCACCGTCACGACAGTATCAAGCCGCGTTGGAACTGGGGCCGGTACGCGTCTGAACAGTAGTCCTGCACCAGGCACTTTACAACACACCACTACCTCTACCTCTATGGGATCAACAAATACAAGCGGTTCCGGGAAGACTGCAGTCAACGCCGCAATGAACGATGCTAACAGAGATGAGAAGATCCTCTACCCTTTCCGGGTAAAGCATCTGGGTAAGGAGACTTACACACTGTATGCCCCGAGTGCACAAAATCGAGCTGAATGGTGTGACAAGCTCATCATCGCCAAAACAAGGCACGCAGCGGCACTCTTTGCTCAGAATGCCGAGCCCTTCAGATTGCGAGTCATGTCGGATGCTGCGTTCGCATACGATAGCGCAATGCCATCTCAGAAGGCTATTACTATCAAGGGAACGCCTCTGGATCGTGCCGTCGAGGAGGTAGAAAAGCTGTTCGTCAACGTTGGGCGTCCAGTGCCCATCTGCCGAGCGAGAGTCAACTGTGCCACAGCCTTCAATCAACCTTATGGCAAACACATGGTGGCAGTTGGTACAGATATTGGTGTATACGTGTCGGACTTTAACAACCCTCGAGGCTGGTCCAAGGTAGGCGATCTCTCTGTATCTCTATGTGATCATACTGACGAAGCCAGGCTATACAAGTACCACGAGTAACACAAATCGCTGTTCTCGAACAGTTCAGCCTGATGCTTCTCATCTCCGACAAGGCATTGATAGCGTATCATCTGGACGCTGTGTGCCCAGTTAGTGGTGTGCCTCCCACAAACGATTCGACCCGACGTGCGCCTCAAAAGCTGTCTGGCGCACGCGACATCGGATTTTTCGCCACGGGCGTGATGAAAGATAGGACCCTTGTGTTCTACAAGAAACGAGACGGCATTTCATCGACCTTCAAGGTTCTCGAACCCGTATACCAGAAATCTACGGAAAAGAAGTCACGGATATGGAAATCAGGACGTACAGAGTTCTTCCGAGAGTACGACGAGTTCTACATTCCGGCCGAATGCTTCACCATCAACCTCTTCCACTCCTCTCTCGCCATCTCAACATCGAAGGGGTTCGAGGTACTCACACTGGACAAGAAGCAACCATGGTCCGTGCCAGATCTAAAGCAGCCCCATGTCGCCACTATCGCCTCGCGACTGCAGAACCAAGACCCGCTAGGCATGTTCCGCCTGTCAGACCAAGAATTCCTGCTCTGCTACGAAGAGTGTGCGGTATATATCAACAAAAACGGCGACATCTCACGGTCCGTGATCATGGAGTTTGTTGGCAAGGCCAGGAGCGCTGCCATGTACGGACCATATGTGCTGCTCTTCGATCCTGATTTCGTCGAGATTCGAAACGCGCAGAACGGCAGATTGCGCCAGGTGATTGCCGGACGCGACGTGAAGTGTTTGGATGATGGACTCAGCGGCGGCTCATCGCACAACAGGACAGTTAAGCTGAGCTTGCAACATCCACAGCACGAAAGGAGTCAAGTCGTTGTTGAGCTGGTGCTCAATGAGGGACAAAAAGAGTAAGGCGACAAAGCCTTTGCACACCCCATGTTCTCAACATTTGGTCTGGACGCATACCGCATCTATGCTGAATTCAGAGATGGGATGGAGTCTGGGGTTTCGGAGCTCGGGTTCTGGTCTGGTACGGGAACCACCTGTCTCTGGGTCTCCGTCTCAATGGTCTGGGTGGGACTCAAGGTTGGGACGATCCACGGTCTCCCACTGCTTCCGAGTGGCGTTTTGCTAGCATGTTATTAATATTTTTCGCGAGGATACCTTCTTTGATTGGTCTGATCTGGGGTTGGAAAGGCATATTCTTTCATCTTGCGCTATGTACATGGCGTGTTGAGCTAATGCCCGAAGACGGCCTTACATAGTGAATGGTACATTTACCATCATGTTTGTGAATTGTACGTGTTGAAATTATGGGGTGCAAGTAGTAGACGGAGGACCGTTAGGCGCTCCTAACCTGACTCTTCCAAAGCAACAACGTAGAATGCTCCGTCATGGCAGCATAATGTCTCGACCTCGACAACGACCTTGTCTCCATCCGTGGCACTATCCCAATCCAAGGCAAGATACAGGCCACGCACGAAGGTCCATCGCCCTTCGCGTTCGCACTTGATGCCCAACACTCCAATCCCTGACTCAATCGCCCTCCGCATTCACACCCCAGACACGTCCAAAGCGCCGAAAATACAACCCCAACCAGGTAGCAGGCTACGCGGCACTCCAGCTCTTAGTCACCAGCGGCGAGATATGCCTACCCCAAAGCGCGAACAGGCGTAGTGCCCGTCCGCTATACCACGTTCAGCTAGATGGAACGGTTAAACAGATGCGAGAGGCGCCTTCCAAGATCCAGGCGTGGCGCCCAGGAGCTTGGAGCCGTTCACGTGAGCTGCGGCGGGGGGTCTTGCAGCACAGACCCTTCTTCTGCACTCCGACAAACCTCCCGTAGATGCAGGCTCGGCCAATGAGTCTGCCCAAGTGAGGTTTACATGGACGGAGTGGCGCTGATGTGTGCATGGCACGTCATGGTTAGCGGACGAGGCCGAGGGCGTGTGTAGAGAAGCGCGCTAGAAGGACGCTAGAAGCGTGCGTTGAGGATGTCGACCCTTGGGGTTGGATTGGGTTTCTCACCCAACCCCGCGGGGTCTGATGCAAGTTTGATTATGTGAGAAGAATGGTCTGATAAGAGGGAGGGGAATGCATTGGTTGGTGCTGGAGACGATCGATAGAGTAAGAGATAAGGCAGGTAGGGACAAGATCATCGTTGAAGTGATTAAGGGAACCTGGGCAGTTTCAAGACCATGGCAATTTCTGCCGGCTTAGGAAAAAGGTCTTGGACATAACCCGCCCGATTCGAAGTATAACACAAACTGCACCTGATTCCATTAGTTGTAGCTGTCACTCGGCTTACAGAAGCTCCAATAATCGCTTGAGACTAGGGCAAGTCGGATCAAAATTCGCGCATGTTGAGCAGAATTCCACATGCGCTTCAGACAAATCCGACGATAATCGCAGCCGCCGCCACCGGATGCGGCCTCGCGCCAACAGCTCACAGACCCCGAGCTTCAGGCCATGCGAGGCCGTCCTGGGCAGCCGCAAGAGCCTCAACAACGCCTGATGCCATTGTGCCAAATATGCCAAGGGCCCAGAGGCTACTGGCTGCACGCCAACGCTAGACAAGACATATCGTGGAGTGCCCAATCGGGGCTTTGGCGCGGCAGAGATCGTCTTGGATTGCTTGTTGTTTAACTCGCTGGCCCTACAAGCCATGCTTGCTTCTTACATGATGCGAAAAGCCTTCTAGGTGTTCCGTCAGAATGACCCTGATTACATCACTCGCTCCAGTAGATCGCTAAGATCAACAGCGGGGTGCATAGGATGCGCCCGCCTAAGGGGACGTCGAGCCCTCTCGCTAGACTTTTCGTATGGAGTAAACCCCACACTGCACAACCCAGTTTTTCACCGCTAAGTCTCTCCACGGGGTTGGCAACGCGGAGAGTGCTATTGAGGCCCCATACGCAGAGCACCCGTCCCATGAGGCTCAACAACCAAGTGGGACTGCTCCGAAAGCACTAAGACAAGAGTCCTTCTAGCGTGGCGTCTCCGAGTGCATGATTGGTCAAGTCAATGCATCATCCGACGTCTACCGGCAGCATTTTCGGCGAGATACTGCAAGCTACTCGGAGGCCGACAAGCAGCCAGCCCATCAGCCGTCACGATGCGATGAAAATTTGCGGAGACTGGGGGTATAGCGTACGGGGCGATGCATTAGCAGCAGGCGAAAGAACCGACCTGGGGCCTACCCCAACAACCCCGGCTCATGCACCGCTGCCACCTATTGCTATCGCGCACCCAAATCTGGAGTTAGGCTTCCTGCCAGCATGAACTACCGATGTGCTACTCTGCCCACTAGCGAGTCTGGATGGCCCCAGCCCCATGTCGCGACCGTCTACCACGGCCATGGTATCTGGGACAATGCAACAAAAGAGCCGTGTATATAATAGAATGGGAATCCCCCCGTCAGTAACAATCATCATCATCATCATCAGCATCATCAGCTCTTCTTCGCCTCCTGTCTAGGATCCTCGTCATCGCCTGTGGAGTCTTCCATCAAGTGATACCCCAGACAACTCCATCTCTTCTTTTCTTCCTCCCCGCCAGCACACCCCACCATGGGTTTCTTCGGCAACAACGGCTCGCAAGAGCCTACTCTCGACGAGGTCCACCAGCAGCAAGCTCGTCGCCCTTCAGTCGCTGAGGTCGTTGACGAGCAGGTCCGCCGCAAGTCAGTCGACAACCGCGTCGTCACTGGTGCATCGGGTCTCACCACGCGCCAATCTATCGTCCCCGTCGCACTGGTCACCACGCTCTTCTTCTGCTGGGGCTTCGCCTACGGTCTCCTCGACGTCTTGAACTCGCGTTTCCAAGTCGCCCTCGACATCTCGCGCGGCGAGTCTTCCGGTCTCCAGGCTGCGTACTTTGGCGCTTACTTCATCGGTCCCCTTACATACTCGGGTTGGTTCCTGCGCAAGTTCGGATACCGCTACACTTTTATCCTTGGCTTGTCCATCTACTGCGTTGGCGCTTTGATGTTCTGGCCGTCGGCTGTTAAGCGGAGTTTCCCTGGTTTCTGCGGTGCCATGTTCATTGCTGGATCCGGACTGTCGACCCTCGAGGTCAGCGCCAACCCGTACATTGCTGTCTGCGGTCCTCCCAAGTGGTCTGAGTTCCGTCTTGAGCTGTCGCAGTCCGTTCAGGCTGTTGGCTCTGTTGTCGCTCCCGTCCTTGCCGCCCAGGTCATTTTCAAGAATGTTGGTGAAGATGGAAAGTCCCTCGAGGCCGTGCAATGGGTATACCTTGGAATTGCTGCCTTTGTCGCTATCCTCGCGGTAATATTCTACTTCGCACCGATTCGTAGGCCTCTCTAAACCCCTCTGTTGTTGTTATACAAGTGCTGACTTTGTGGTTGTAGCTGAAATTACCGATTCGGACATGGCCGACCAAGCCGAGATGACCACCGCCACAACCGGATACGTCGACAAGCCTCTTCGCAAGCAGTACACTCTCTTCTGGGGTACCGCTGCTCAATTCTCCTACGTCGCTGGTCAGGTCGGCGTTGCTGGTAAGTTCATCTTTTTTTCCGAACATTTCCCGACCTCCTTCACCTCCACCACACTCTACTACATCCTATATCTATCAGAACAGCAGCTAACACGCGACGTAAAGCCTACTTTATCAACTACTTCGCTGAGGCGCGCCCCGATCTCAGCGTCACTGAAGGCCACCACCAGGGCGCCAACTTCTACGCCATTGCACAGGCTCTCTTCGCCATCGGTCGCTTCGCCGCTGCTGGTCTCATGTACGTTGGTGGAAAGCCTCGCTACGTGCTTCTCGCTTTCCAAACCCTTATCAGTAAGTCCCCAATCTACCAACTGCACCTAAGACAAACACTAACTCTCCAAAGTGATCTTCATCTCCGCTGCCATCGGAACAAACACCGGAACAGCCACCACGCCCAACTGGGGAGGTCTCAGCATGCTCATGATTGTGCTCTTCTTCGAGTCCTGCATCTTCCCCATCATCTTCGCCCTCACACTTCGCGGTCTCGGTCGCCACACCAAGCGCGGAGCTTCCTTCCTCGTCGCATCCGTCTGTGGTGGTGCCGTCGGTCCTGCCATCCTGGGCAACGTTGCCGATGCCATCGGAACGCGCAAGGCCATGTGCATTCCGCTCGTCTTCTTCGCTATCGCTTGGTCCTACCCCATCTACCTTAACCTCGCCAAGGGCCGCGAGCTCGACGCTTACACTGAGAGCCACGTCGGTACCACGGAGGGTGTCGTCGATGTCGACTCTGTTATCGCTGAGAAGGACATTGAGGCTCGCAGGTTCGAGACCAAGGCTTAGACGGCTACATTGGCTGTTTTGGCGGGTGGTTGATAAAGCCATCGAGGGCTTCGACGACAACAATAAGTTTTGATGACGAGCGCGGCGCTTCTATTGGGCAATTGTATATATCACCGCCCACCTTTCCTTGTGCATATAGACTTGTACATACGATTTTATGAAATTATTTATTCAAACATCAGCCCACTGTCCTCCGCCTAGGCGAAAACAAAATTCCATGGATTTGGAGGGAAGACACATGCCCACAGGACGCAAACAAGAGGTATATCTTCAATGAGTTCTCTTCGCGCCTCCAGACGTTGGATAAATGCTGCGACTCTGCCCGTACGACTGTAGAATCGCCCGCAATAATGTTCTTAGAATGCGTTGTGCAGTGGCTTAAGTCTGGTGGAAAGTGCTATATCTTTGAGTTTACTATAACCCCGTACATAAATCGCCCCACCAAGTATTCAATTTGGCGCAGGGTTGAGCAACATCTAGCGAACAGCAAAACGCGCGCGATCAAACCAGGTGAGCACATGAAGACTAGATTCAAGGTCCTATTCCCAACAGATATAGAAACCAATCACGATATCACATGACGTACAGCTATCATAGAGTCTAAGAGAGCGAACATTATACGCTTCAACTATCCCAGCAGCAAAGACCTCATCACTCTACTCAACAAGGCCGTGTTAAATCTCGCAGATTCGACAAAGTAGTACGGCCCAGTGCACGGGGAAAGCTAGACCGATACCGCAAAATCCCCCTTCCATTACGATACAAGAAAGAGATGCGACTGGGTGGGCCAAAATACCTCACGACTTGCGTGTCTAGCAAGAAGGCGACGACTAGTACGCCCATCAAGGTCGACGACATGGACGAAGAAACGGCCTTGCTATGAAGAACGTCTGGCCAAGATAGATGAGATCCTGAAGGAGGACATGGAGGATTATAATATAGAGGGAGAGTCGGGCGGCCCCTGTAACCCGCACGTCGGCCCAGGGAGATGATGTTGCGCATTCTAGGAATAATACGAGAGCTACTCATTATCATCATCTGCATTTCCTTAAGGCATGAACAGACCCGCCGCAGCCATACTCAGCGCATAGTCTTACACAACCATTAAGCCAGCTTCAGCTTCAGAAAAATAGAAACAAGAAATTTCACTGTTCGAACAACGTCACAGCTGTCATGATCAGTAGCCCTATTTCTGGTGGATGGTATATGAACGGCCATTTACATTTGATTATTGACAAGTGTAGGTATGGGCGCCACTGCTGTTGAACTTGGTAACCAGGCGGAAAAGGGTAAAGTATTGAGAGGTAGAAAGGGGCGCTGTTGGATCTAGAATGGGTGGCAAGGAGGGTTTAGTGTACTGTTGTATTTTGGATGTGGAAAAAGCTGCTGGAGATGTGAGTTACATGTGCTAAAAGACACATAGAGAAAGGGCAAGAAAGAACAACGAAACAACTCAAGCAACCAAGAAAAAAACAAAAAAATAAGAAGGAACTCGCGGTGGAAGGCGAGAAGTAAAAATAATGCATCGTACAGATCTATAGCAAAATGCATACCATTCCATATCCTCGCTTACCAACTACTCTCCTCACACTCATCAGCGTGTCAAACTTGACATATATACACAAACCCCCCATCTCCCTACACACCGCCCTCACCCCTTCCCATACGCGAAGCACCATTGATCTTCCTCCTATACCTCATCTCCCTACTAGACGCAACGACCCACTCCCTGTCATCAGCCAGGCGATCAAGGCCGCAACTTCTGCCCTTCCAGCCCTCACCCTTCATGTCCCTCGCCACGCGCCACGCACCCGTGATGATATCGTTGACACTGACGCCATTGAACTGGCTGCCAACGAGACGCAGTCTGCCCTTGAAATCGTTCGAGATACCCTGGGCGAAAGCCTGCATGCGGTCCGAGTAGCCGAGGGTATACTGTGGGATGCAGTCGTGGGAGAGGTTAGCAATGTGCGCGGTAGGTTCGTCGGTGATGCCGATGTGGCGCTTGAGCACGCTCTTTGCCATTTCGAGGCCTTCTTCTTCGGTCGGGTATGATTTCCAGCCGTCCCACCAGTGGCCGCCCATCATGACGGTGAGTTTGGTGCCGGAGGCCGTGTCCTGGCCCTTTATGGCCGAGGAGTCAAAGATGACGCCGAGGGCGCGCTCGGGGTTTTGCTCAAAGGGTACGGATTGCGGGATTAGGTAGCCGAAACCTTCGACGGGGAGGAGGTTGGCGTTCGGGTAGAAGAGGTTGACTGTCATGACTGTGACGTAGGGCGTGAGGTCGGTGTTGCTGAGCGTGGAGATGGCGAAGTCGAAGGGCTCGGTGGTTGTTGAACCTTCTTTCTGCCGGGTGTTAGTATGCGAAAGCTTGCAGGATAATTGCTGAACTTACTCCATACCCGATGTTAACGCCGAGTTTACCATCGGTATTAAACGGCTTGAAAGATTGAATGGGCGATTCGGTTCTAATCTCCACATTTCCCTTTCTCTCAACTGCGTCCTGCAAAGCCCGTACCAGTTGCTGCAGACCATTCCTAAAAGTGAACATGCTAGATTCGTTTAGATTCCTCTCAAAGTCCATCTTCAGAACAATCTCGTCGTTCATGGCCTTTGCAGATTCCAGATCCACAGGATGGACAAGCTGAAGTTTTTCTGGCCGCGGGTCCTCATTCTGCATGCGAAAGAAGCCTCCCAGAGCATTTCCGTACCGGCCTTCTAATTCCCAAGCTTGACCGAAGAGCGTCTTTGCGCTGAGTTGCCAGATGTCGCCCGCGTAGATGCCGTGCATGACAGCCGAGATGAGGTTGTTGGCGATCCTCTTGTCCCCTCTCCGCTCAATCCATGACCCAATTGTTTCATCCGTCATGGAGAATGGTCGACGGGGTTTCATAGGTTCCGTGAGCATGCTAAGAGCACCATCGAGTATACCAGTCCGCCATAATGTGAAGACGTCTCCAAACGAAGGGCGCTCGGCAGGAAGGCGGTTAAGTTGATCGGGGTAGTATATGAAGCGGTTCTTTGCACCGGGCTCGGTATTTTTGGTGTATATAACGTCGTCGAGGATACCGAGGTCTTGGATCTACACATGTAACAGGTTAACTAGCAATAACCAACAACCGCCATTGAGACGTCATTCTTGTCCAACATACCAGACCCGCAGTGACAGTGGCGTTCCTCAGTGACCTAGGCCCCAATTCGAAAAGAACGTTCCCTGGCTTGCCATCTGCACCCTCTACCTCGACCCGCCGACTCTTGATCCATCCACCCGTCTCTTTGCCCGACTCGAAGAGCGTGATCTTGCTCTCCGGGAACTCTCTGGCGATGTAGTAAGCGCTCGCAAGGCCGCCTATACCTCCGCCCAGGATAGCAATGCGCTCAGGGTAGGTGGACTGGTAGCGACATTGTCGGTGGAGGAGTTGTGATGACGATGCAAGGAGCGGGCGGTAGAGGCCGTGGTACAGCGGGCGCGCGGCAACGGTCTTCAACGTCTTCTGCGAGACATTCTGGAGCCGCATTGCCGTTCAATTGGTCGCGAGGAAGAAGCGTTTGGGCGACCAAAAGTTTGTGAGCCACATACGTACTTGGACTGGCTGCTCACATGAAGGTCCCGCCAAAATGTCCGAGCTTTGACCGCCCACTGCTGCCGTCATTGATTCAGCCCTATGCAAGGCACACCCTATCAGCTCCTACATGGCGCTACGAGGTCAGTTCCACAAGGCAATAGTCACAACAGATTTCAGAGCAGCAGACGAGTCTGTAAGAAGAAGAGCGCAGCCACTCAAGGCCGCAAATAATCAGCTTCCATTTTGCACAAAAAAGAAATACTCCCCCGCCTCGGGGCAGCGCCTTCAACAATAACGCCGCATTCAGCCATATCCAGACTTATAGTACAATGCTCTACTTTGTCCGCCGAATCTCCTCCTCTCGCGTGCCAATGGTATCATGTCCACCACAAATCTCTTCTATTCCCACTCCATGCCATCCTATGACTGCACATCAACGCTCTCGTTTGCCTGTGCTTGTCCCTGATCCATCTCCTGGTCCTTGCCAGGAATGATGAGCTCCTCCTTTTGCTCGTCATCTACAAACTTCCTTTCGCTGACGTGCTCGCCTTCCTTGGGAGCCACCCATACGTTGGTCGTGTTCTTCTTTTGGCCAGGCTCGTGCTTGTACAAGCAGCGCGGGTTCAGACACGGGTTGAACTTGCACATGATGGTGCTGTGTCCGTACTTGCAGCCCTCGACGGCGCAGTCGGCACCGTTGTGGCACGGCTTCGCAACAGGGTGCTTGTACGGGCACGTCGAGGGATCACGGCAGTTGGGCCAGAAAGCACACTCCTGTTCCGACTGATACTTTTGTCTCTGCGCGGGAGACGGGTGCTTGCCAACACACTTCTTGTTCTTGCAAGCCGCTCCGAAATCGCACGTATCGTTCATGTCGACAGGAGTACCGGGAATCGCGGCGGGCGACTGGTGGACGAAGTGGCAGTCGGGGTTCGTGCATCGGAGGTTAAACTTGCACATGGTGGATGAGGGCTCCGGGCGACCCGAGGGCTGCTCGACATCCATGCCGTTGCCATTCTCTCCAGAGGGACCGTCGGCCATGGCCTCATCTTCACCCTCCTTCTTGTTAAAGGGCTTGGCATTCGGGTTCATGCCCCTACCGCCCTGATGTGAGCGATCCATGCGCTGGTGTAATGGCTTTCCGCGTCCATTGCGGTTGTTCTGGTTGAAGTTGGGGTTGACGAAAGCGGTGGGAGCGCCGCCGGAGAAAATCTGCTGCATCATCTGCGCCTGCTGCTCGTACATTTGCATCAGGGCCATTTGCTGCTGTGGGTTCAGTCCGACGCCGGGCATGTTGTTCTGACCACCCATTGGCGGCATTTGCATTCCGGGCATTCCGCCCATGGGTATGCCATTCATGCCGTTCATGTTGTTTTGGCCCATGTTCATGTTGGCGTTGCCCATGCCGCGGCCATTTGCCATTGCCTCGATTCCGCGACCGATGTTCTGGCCTCGGGGCCCCTTAGGCGGATCCCGCGCGTGTGCGTTCACTCGGCCGACACCGCCGCCGGCGCCGCGTACGCGATGTAATACCGAGTCGTTATTGCGATCCATGTTCTTGTTGAGCTGGTTGAGCATTCGGCCGCCACGCGCTGGACGTCCTGCCTGGCCGCCGCTGCCGTTGCGCATCGCTTTGGGACCTGTGGGGCTGTGGGCTGTTAGCATATGCCGATGATTGTCGATGAGCTTTTTCCCACGGTCATTCTTCGCTAAAATATCTGGCCGAAAGGGGCTGAAAAGCGACGAGTCTACGTACATGTTGCCTTGAGCTTCTGATACACCTTCCATGTCTGTATCTTGCGCAGCGCCCGAGTTGTCATTTGATGTGCTGTCCATCTGGTTCTCAATCGACTGTGTGACGTGCGCATCGCCGCCGCTGGGCTGCTTGAGGTGCTCGATCTGCTCGAATAACCACTGCGCAAACTGCTGCGTCTCCGTGTTCTCCGGGCCCAGGTCGAGGAGGTCGTTGGACAGTTCGGCCGCGACCTGCGCTTCGTTCTTGTCGTTGGCCAGCATGAGCAGGATGTAATCGAATAAAGTCGTGTCGTCGCCGCCAGTCGTCCATCCAAACTCGGCGAGCTTGGGCTGGACTACTTGCTGCAGCTGCATCGCCAGCGGCGATTCGCTCGCAAAGTCGACAGCCATGCTGAGGGTGGTGCGAGGTGATGCGAGGTGGCTGTCGCGTGGATTCGACGGGGAGCGGTGGGCGGGAAGCAAAGAATGCGATGAGGGACGCGACTTCCTTCACGCAGAGTTGTCGCGTAGATTTGGTGAGACGTTCGTAACGGATATGTCGTCAGTCGTGAAAAGGAATTGCGCGTTGAATGAGGTAAGCTTAGGGCTTGGGGGTGTGGGGAAGGAAGTAATTGTTTGGGAGCGTCGGCGGTCAAGTTCTGCGCAATCGAGCTCGGCATTCGCCGCCCGACTAGCGCCAGCTGATTGTTCAGCCACCCTAGAAGCCTCCACACGAGTTTCCAAGGTTCGCGCAACGGCTCTTACTCTTGTCGCCACAGATTAACGTCACGATTATTTAATGAGTAGATTCATTAATACCCAGGTACTTCTAGTCATGACCAGGTAAAATGATAGACTTGTGCCGCAGACAACGCCAGAATACCGCAAGGCTGCATAGCCATGTGCATGCCAGCAGATTCAATCGATTACCCCAGCACATCTTTGCTGCTGCGGTAAACTGCAATATATTCCATATAAGTTGCCTTCTGCCACAGACGACATCACATGCCTAGTCGATTAGCTTCCAAGCGACCTTCTTCTTCCATCCTCCGCTTGTGCTGTTCACGTAGTTCATCTGTGATCCGTATGCCCGTGTCTCCAGTCCGACGTTCCGGGAGCTCATCTCCACTCTCGTTGCCCGTCCTGGATATACCCATCTGCCCCAAAGGCTTTTCACTCTTCCTCCCACCTTTGGGGTTGCGCAGATCTTGAAGGTAATGGCTCCCAGTCGCCGATTCATCTGATTGATCCTGAGACTGTCGGACGTAGCCTTGCGCATCGTACCCCATGCTGTTTGAAGATCGGGCCCAACCTTTGGGAACCATGGATGCCAGTCCTGGACAGCAACCGATAATTACAGCTGCCGAACACTCAACAATGGTCCACCTAGATTGTGAGGTACCAAGTCAGTGTGTTTTTCCGGCAGTCAAGTTGTACATACGTACATGGTTACCCATCTCGCGTCTGGGTTCTGCGGTCTCCCGTCTTGACCGACTTGGACAGCACGGACAGTAGAGAATAGAATGCAGACGAAACCGGAAGCAAAGAGCAAGCCGCATCCAATCTTCTTCGCCTTCTGCATTTGTAGGTTCCAAATGAGCTTGATAGGTAGAAACATGACTAATCAATCATATCAGCATGAGTATCTGGTGAGAGGGGACATACTTGGCATGCACGACATACCCATCAGGTTAGTCACTGTGTCTACAGCGTAACCAAAGTAAAGGCTTGCTGTCTGCCGACGTTTCTCGGAGAGCGATGAGCATAGCACACCCTCGTCAAAGAACTTCTTTAGATCGTCGCATGATATACCCGGGCCTGTTATGATACAAGTC
This sequence comes from Stemphylium vesicarium, assembly GCA_004380135.1. Taxonomy (NCBI): domain Eukaryota; kingdom Fungi; phylum Ascomycota; class Dothideomycetes; order Pleosporales; family Pleosporaceae; genus Stemphylium; species Stemphylium vesicarium. The sequence continues at coordinate 69,139 of QXCR01000074.1, forward strand.
GCCCATGTCTGTACAAGAGTCAGTCCTTCTTTCCAGTCCCCTTCAAGCTAATACTAAATGAAAAGTTCTTGCTTACCACGATACAGAAAACCAGGGTACCCCACCAGAGCCAGAGATATGCCCTCGGCATCCCAGCGAGCAGCTTCTTGTATAGCGCCAACAAGGAGAACTTGACGAACCAAAGGCATGTCCAATATTCTATAGAACATTGCCACATGACCTCGGACGCGAATTTTAGATCTTTCTCCATGCCAGGCCACGGTGCCAATTCTCCATTCTCGAGCGCTTGAAGCCTGAAAAGGTTGGGTGTAACCATTATAAAGAGAATGGTGAAGGTGAGATAGGCAAGGAAAGCAATGAAAAGCAACACGTCTTGCGTTTGAATGGCCCTTCTCCGCCATATCTGCGCGCCGGCACGCGTCGTAAATACAGCCGAGGTGATGGCCAACATGGCGTAGTCACTTCGAAGGAGATCTTGCTGCGAGATCCAATCGACACCTGTCGTCGACATGATGGACGGAAGCTGGAGACTCCAGTAGCTTTTCCAGACTCAGACGCGACACTGAGTACGGTGGATCACAGGTAGAGCATGCGACATGCTTTTGGTATCCGGCACTCTGTCGCGGAAGGCCTTGCCACTGGAGCGATAGATAGGTAAAGATGATCTCGTGGATTGAGACTCAGAATATGGACCGCAGGATACGAGCGGGCTACAAGAAGTCCAGCCACTGGTCATAGCCCTCACGAGGCGCATGTGTAGCCCTGCAGGGGATCGGCCGCACGGGGGCCACCCAAGTGTATGCGCGAAGAGGCTCCAAAGATTATCAACATCCGAGGTCCTGGCAGATACAGATACACTGCACTACCCGACGCCTGGATTTTACTTCAGGTGTTCATCGAGCCTCGCAATATTTCTTGTAAGAGACGGACGACGGTTCGCATGCGCAACGCCTTGGTAAACGTGATTCGTGCTCATGGCAAGGTACCGTGAGTTCTGATGCGGAGAAGGAAGGGTGGCGGCGCGCTATGAGCCGTGGACGCCTAAGTGACGTCGGGAGCTTTAGCGCCTGCGCGCAGCTTCCTCCTTTTGGTCACACACCCACGCATCCTCTGCCCAGCCTCAATGATTGTAGCTTCGTATGTCTCTTTTCTCCATCGCATTATGCATTCACTGGCTTTCTTCTAGAAGCGAGTCCCATACTGTTGTCTTATCACTACGGGCTCGTGAGCGCTGTTGGTCTGGCTGAGGCGAGGCAAGCCACGGGCAGCAGCAAGCGTTTGGCGGCCCTGCAAGAGCTAAGCTTGAGAGCTACGCCGCTGTGATAAGGCTTCTCACACAGCAACTTTTGGAGAAGAAAGGGAAGACGGTATTACCACATCAGCACCGGCGCTTAAAAGACACCATTATCAACTATAGCAGAGGGGCTATGCTGTTACCTCGCTCCTCTCCTTTTCTCTACATTCATCTCCCTTTTCTAACACGCAATCTTCCACCGCATAATTTAGCACGACAAATCCTTTCGGTAACAGCTCAATGAAGCATGAGAAAGAGCACGAAATTTTGTTTTTGCATTCATCTTAATACACCAAAAAGATAGCAAGCATGAAATATCAAAGCTACTGGAAAGACAATTACCAAACGGCTACCGATGCATCGCTTATGTTATCACTCCATGAGTCAACTCCTCATCTCACCCGGTTTCACATCGCAAGCCGTCGCATCCCTGAAGTTCGCTTCCTTGCAGTGGGATCAAAGAAGGACCTCGTAATAGAAAAAAAAATTAGATCATAAAAAAGGTCTAACTCGTACAACTACCAAAAGTTGCTTGACAGCCCCTGGAAGCGACGCAGTAATCCGAAGTAGTACCACAATTACCATACTTGCTGCGGCACTGGCCAGTCCTGCACACGTATCCAGCATTGGCGCCTTTCCCAGCATCTCCACAGGTACCATCCAGGGTGACGCTACCCCTTCCAATGCTGGCGCTATCGCACTTTTCAAAAGCACTTTGGCAGACACTGGCAGCACAGTAGTCTGCAGTCGTCCCGCAGTTGCCGTACTTGCTAGAACACGAGTCCGTCTTGCAGATATAACCTTTATTCTTCCCGCTTCCTTGATTCCCGCAGGTGTTATCCGGGGTGATGCTTCCTGGTCCGAGAGAAGCTGCAGCCGCGCTGTAGGTAGTAGTAGTAGTCATCGTATTGTCAGCGCAGACAAAAGTCGATGAAGGTACATTGGTTGTAGCAGGGGCGGAAGTCCTGCTAGCTTCGTCGCGATCCGAGGACGAAGATGCTGGAGGGTTGCAGATTCCGAAAGCTGGCTGGCAGATATTCGCGGCGCAGTACTCGATGGTGCTTCCGCAACTGCCGTGTTTGCTGCAACATCGGCGACTGTTCGAAGGGCACGTCCAGCCTAGGTTGTTGCCGGCGTTGATGTTGCCACATCGTCCGTTGAGGGAGTAGGTTGGGCCTGCGTCAGCGCTGCTGGACTATCTATTTGTTAGCTATCTGCATAGTTGTCTTGAGGACTGGCGATACATATCGTGTTTGTGGATCTCGGCTCGCAAACAGAGCGATAACATTGCGAAGTCGATGGCCCACCAAGACATTCAGCGACAGTAACGGTCTTGATACCCTGCTTTTCACCACGGAAATCATATAATCAATGAGCTCACCGTGCGTCCAGATCTTTTGCTCATGCACCTCAACGATAGTGTAGCCTTGGTCGGGACCATCGATGAAGAGTTTCTTCGCCGTATTGATCCCCGTTTCCGATTGGTATTCCCAGTCCTTAGTGTTCAGGTCACCGATAACGACACCTCGTTGAAGCATTCGCCGGCCATTACAATATCATTGCTTTCGATTTCAGCACCAAAAGGCTCGATGAAGGTTCGAAACCACTCACTGGCCTCCCGATTCAGTTCACGTCAAATGCAGCTGATATCAGCGAAGCGACCCATGTTCTTATCTCTATGCCGACAATCCTTACGGACGACAAGAAGGTCGACCCCACATACTTGCGTAATGCCATTGCTACTGTTGAGAAGTACGTCAAGCCTGGATCCACAATCGTTATCGGGAGCTCCGTCGTTGTTGGTGTGGCACGATCACTCGTTGGCCCGCTCATGGCGTCCAAGAACTTCAAGGTCGGCATGTCGCCCGAGCGCGTTGACCCTGGTCGCACATTTCCCGCCTTCGAGGACATATCTAAGATCGTCTCCGGACTTGACGCTGCATCTCTAGAGTCCATCTCCACTCTTTACAGCCGTGTCTTCCACAAGATGCTGCCTGTCTCATCTCCCGAAGTCGCCGAGATGACCAAGTTGTACGAGAACTGCCAACGAATGGTCTGCGCCACATATGCCAACGAGATGGCCGATGCCTGCAGCAGCATCGGCATCGACGCCTTCGAGATCAGCAACGCTGCAGCATCCAAGCCCTTTGGGTACCTGCCTTTCCGCTCCGGTCCAGGAATTGGAGGTCGCTGCATCCCCGTCAACCCGTACTATCTCCTCTCCAACCTTCGCATGCCACTGCTCGAGTACGCGGTAACGATACTATCCTCGCGACCCAGAGATGTAGCCAGGAGCCTCGTGCAGTCTGTACTCCAGGACGGTGATTTCAGCGTAGATGCCAGCCAGCTTCAACTGCTCGTCGTTGGTGTAGGCTTCAAACGCGGACAGAGTGTCATGAGCAACTCCCCTGGTGCTGCCATCATCCACACATTGAAGAGCGAATACAACTGCCACGTTGAATTTGCGGACCCGTTGGTTTCCACAGCTCTTTACAGTGCAGTGCCAAAGTTGGACACGGAGGCAAACTGGAACTTCGACCACCTCAGCACCTACCATGGTGTCATTGTCTCTGTTAACCAGGAAGGTCTCGACATGAACGTACTGGCAAAATTATGTAGTGTCAAGGTCCAAGACTCTTCCGGGACACTGAAGAACTCTATTAGCAGTGTGCTGTCGCTAGCTGCCGGGAAGGAAATCTGCCAGGATACTATCATTTCAGCAATGACACATGTTCGAAGTTGATTACAAAATGGAGTTTCTGGAGTTCATAGAAGAATACAACTGTCTTTTACCAACGACTTTGTCTTCGCGATTCGTACACGTGATGCTAATCAATGCTTGGCCAGGTACCGGACAGCCGCTCATACATTGTGGATTTATACCTGGAAAGTGCTCAGTCGTACGTAGACACAGCCGGTTAGCGACCTTCAATGCAACGATATTCGTTGTACCGCAGTCGTGGAGTGGTCCGGAGAAGAGTCCGGCGTGCAGGATCGACACAAGTAAAGGGTGAGGGGAAATGCCGCATCGGAGCGTACGAGCCATGCCCGTAGACGTCAGGGTCGCCTAGGATCCTCAAGACCACACGGTCGGTAACGCTTCCTCCATGTTCGCCGCTGGGCGCAGGTCCTCGATCTGTAGCACGAATAGCCCACCCCTCAAAGTGTGACGCAGAGGCCGGAGACTCTGATAGAATAGCACACTGACGAAGGCTCTTGTAAGTTATCGACGTAGATATTCTCTTCGCTTTCGACTCAATTAATTGGAGAGTGAGTTGCCTGTCATGACGTGCGGCGGGGTCTTGGTGAGGAACCCCGGAACAACTTGGGACCGACACCACGTGCGTTCGCTTAGCGACACACAGGTTTGGCGTTGTTCGCGGCCGTACTTTGCTACTTTCTTGAAATTTACCCCACGACGAAAACACCCACGTAAAATCCGTCGCCATGTCCAAACGCACTCAGAGTAAGATTTGAGCCAACGCGATCCCATTGCGCGCAAATCTAATGCATTTTTCCAGAGGTCGGCATCACCGGAAAGTACGGAACGAGGTACGGTGCCTCGCTGCGCAAGCAGATCAAGCGTATGGAGATCTCACAGCACGCGCGCTACACATGCTCCTTCTGCGGCAAGAACACCGTCCGTCGTAACGCCGTCGGAATCTTCGAGTGCAAAGGAAAGGGATGCGGCAAGACAATCGCAGGAGGCGCATACACACTATCGTATGTCTGATGATTGATTTGGAGAAATCGACGTTGCTAATCCGCTGTAGGACCCCTGCTGCTGCCGCCGTCCGCTCCACTGTCCGCCGTCTTCGCGATATCACTGAGGTCTAAACTGACCGTGGATGTGGGTTTGGAGGAAGTGAAGCAGTCTTGACCGGACTGCATGTCAAAGGAACATCGATGCAATAGATGACCTCGGTTTCGGATGGCGTTCATGGGCATAGTGTGCATACTGAAATGCTGGCGCACATAGAAGGGCATGTATAGGGTATGTCCCCCTTTTCGTCTCGATGTGCGAATTAAAAACACTGTTCGATGAACACTTCTTCCGGGACGCGAGTGTGACGAAGCTCAAGCTGTTTACCGCACGCGTGGTTTTACGAACCCCCTGGTATCAGTGGAAGAGTTGGAAAGTAGGCTCCAAGGACCTTTTAGCTGTGTTTAGAAGTACATAGCAATCACTGGTATGAGCTGAAAGATACAATATGCAGATGCAGAGTTGAGGTCCCTGCTAGTCTCGAAACTACAGCAAGGTGATGTAGACGCACAGGGCAAACTTGACTTGATCACGAACAACTCACCAATTCAAATCGCGGTAACATTACCAGGGCCGCAACATTTTGGCAGGGCTGCTGAGATTTGTCCCCAAGTTTTTGAGATTTGTCCCCAACCAAAGTACCGAATCGTTTTACATCCACACAACTCAACGCTAGCAAGGATATAAGTGAATGCTTGAACGTAATAACTTACGTTTAGGTCTCGCGCAGCTTCCTTAAGAATTCCGAGCCTCTAATTAGTCCACGTTGTGGTTTAATTACATAATGAAGTTAGTGGCTTCTCGTTAACTTTAACTCTAGTTAGCTCGCTCCCATCGCTATTAATATTTATAAAAAGTAGGCAAGAGGTACTTCTACGTATGCGAGACGCATCTATGGCTTCAGAGATAAAAATTACACTTGTAAGTGTAGTGAATTTGGATTGTGCAGTGCAAAAGTGGCTATCTTCGGTACTTCGGTTGGGGACAAATCTCAAAAACTTGGGGACAAATCTCAGCAGCCTTTTGGCAGACCTCTGGAACCTCAAAAAGGTTCAATGTTACAATACACGCTAAGTTTAGAATACCGACGCGTTACAACACTGCTTACTACGCAGCTGGACGGATCTTCCCCACGATGACGAAGCCTGCATTCGTCCAAATTCTGACGGCTAAGATGCTGGAGCGGCTGGGGTAGCTGCCAAGAAGACCTGTTCCCATTGGACATACGTGCGCTGTTCTTGCGCGTGGATGTGTCTGTCGCAACAGCTCATACACGTTCGGCTGTAAGGCACGAATGAGGCACAGTAGCCCAAAGAAGCAGAAGCGATGCCTCCATCCGCAGAGCCTCTTGAAGACATTAACTTACATGTTTCCAGGACGCTTGCGCGACTGGACTCGGTGCGATGGAAATTGCATGTTCAGCCACCACACTCAGCAGAACGCGGTGCTACTATAGAGTTTTGCCACGGCACGGTGATTGGTAGAGAGCTAGCCTCTTCTCGACGAACCATGAGCGCTGAATGCGCCGACCGAGGACTTTTTTTGTTCGCATTCCGGCACTCTGCTCCGTCCGAGCAGTGAGATTCGCTCCCGCACTGTGCTCCGTCCGAACGAGCAGGCTGACGGTGGTGCGACTCGCAGCCATGTGAGGAGAGAATGGGAACAAATTACATCAATCGCCTAGCTTCCTGCACTCCGGTCACAGACTCGCATTCTCGCTACCAGCGTTCTATCCACCTTTGGTATCTACCGCCATGAGACTTCTCCTTGCTACTGTTTCCACAGGTGCGTTCGCGGCTGGCGTACTGGCGAGCGCTTTCGAACCAGCGGATTTCAATGTAACCAAGGCGCTTCTTGACAGCGGGGTTAGTGTCACGGCCATTCCTGGCCTTGCGGGACTCGTGGAGCGATCTTCAACTGATGCCTGTTCGATAGCCGTGAGACTCTTAAACGATCATGATAGTTTACTTGGTGACAACGCTGATCTTGTACGCAGTGTTCCGCCCTTGGACTTACCTTTGGTAGCGCCAGTGTGCTGTCAGAAGGAAGTACTGCCTACAACAACTTCACCAGCGGCTACTGGGCGGCCCAGCAAGCTGTCGTAAACCCTTTCTGCATTTTCAAGCCTAGCAGTGCCCTGCAGGTCTCGATCGCTATCTTACTGTCTCGACTTACACAATGCCCTTTTGCCGTCAAAGGAGGCGGGCATGCGGCCTTTGCCGGCGGATCCAGCATTGAAGGTGGCATCACCATCGCGCTGGAAAAGCTCAATGAGAAGAAGTTGTCCTCGGATCAGGGAATAGCATCGATCGGACCAGGAAATCTTTGGCGCGACGTTTATCCGTGGATTGAACAATATGGACGTGAAGTCATTGGTGGCCGGGTACGTTTGACCTCCCCTGTCCTTTGCCCATCGCAGACCTCGTTAAACAGAACCACGATCCTTCTAACACTGCATAGGTATCCTCTGTTGGAGTTTCCGGACTGATCCTTGGGGGAGGCATCTCGCACTATGCCAATGCCTATGGATGGGCATGCGACAATATCGATTCATTCGAGGTAGTAACCGCTTCTGGAGTCATTGTCACTGCCAGTGCGGAGCAACATGCTGACCTTTACTGGGCACTGCGTGGTGGAGGTAACAATTTTGGTGTTGTTACCAAGTTCAACATCAGGACGTTTGTTCAAGGCCCAATGTGGGGTGGTCAGCGGGCGCATACTGAGGACCAGTGGGACAAGATTTATGAAGCTTTCTACAATTATGCGACAGATGTCGAGAAAGACATCAAGCAGGCCCAAATTGTGTCGTTTGCGCTCCAAAACAGCACAAAGATTGCAGCAGCGAGCCTGGACTATTCCGATCCTACTCCGTGGCCCCCTGTGTTCGACGAATGGAAAGCCATTCCAGCAATCTTCGATCAAACCGCTATTGCCAACATGTCGACGTTGGCGAATGAGCTCGGCGCAGGCGCTCCGGACGGCGTGCAAGAGACATACTGGGACCGCACCTTCAAGGTGGACCGAAACAGCTTGAAGGCCTTCATCAACATCTTCTTTGACATGCTCCCTGCCATTGATGATGCTGCTGGTATCCTGCCTGTTCTATCATTCCAGGCAATTACTGTCCCGGCCATGCGAAAAATGCAACAGAACGGCGGTAATGCGCTTGGTCTCAACCCTGACAACGGGCCTATTTTCATCTGCAATCTCGCCATCCTATGGACGGATGCGGCGGATAATGCTCGCATCATGTCCTTCAGCAACAATCTGTACAAGCGCCTTGTTGGCGAAGCGGCGAAGAAGGATCTAAACAGCGATTACATCTATATGAACTATGCGTCACCGTACCAAGATGTCATCAGCGGCTACGGAGCTGCCAATAAGGCGAGGCTGAAGAAGATTGCGGGTAACTATGACCCCACGGGCGTGTTCCAGACACTTCAGCCAGGATACTTTAAACTTGAAGGGGCGCCTTATGGGACATTTCCAGCGTAGTGTACGGTGAATGAATGTATACAGCGCAAACTCATCCCAATCCGAAGAAAATGTTTCGTTGTGATTATTTTTTGAATACACAGGCTAATGGCACCTGCCGGGTCACCAGCGTGATGTACGACCAAGGGAGTGTCTGCCGGCAAATGCCCACAGCTGACGTCTGAGTGAGGTTGCCAAGGAACATGGCCATTGCGCTAGCCCAAGCGTTTGCTGCAGCTGCCTTTCCAGGTCTTTTTGTCCGCTTGCAACCTTTCATCATCAATCACCCACCACAGCTTCGCCCACAACACGCCACAACCGACGGGTTCGCGACAGTTTGCTATATACACGATCCCCAGCTAGATTGCAACCATGTCTCGCGGCGGCGGCACTACGCTCTACGTCACCGGCTTCGGCCACGGAACACGCGCTCGCGACCTCGCCTACGAGTTCGAACGGTATGTCCTCCATCGCCTCGTCCCCGCTCGATCGCATTCGCATCGTTTCCTATCATAGCCCTCGATGCTTTGCCCATCTGCAATCCCCGTTCCCGCGCCTGTCGCGACTGCCCGCTCGTCCGCTCGCTTGCGCAGCGCCGTTTCCTCGTTCGTACGCCTGCGCGTAGGCAGCGCCGGCAGCCTCCCTCAACATCTTCACCGGGCCATTCCGAATACGCATTCTGACAACATCAAAGCTACGGTCGCCTTGTTCGATGCGACATCCCGGCCCCCCGTTCGGCCTCGTCTAGACTGTGAGTTGGCCCTCGATTCAAGCAAATGACCCAGGCTCTAACAGGCCAGCAGCTTCGCCTTCGTCGAATACGAGTCCCGACGCGACGCCGACGATGCGTATCACGAGATGCACAACAAGCGCATCGGTCGCGATGATTTGTTGAAGATCGAGGTACGTCCCAACATGCACTCGAATGCGATCGCAACTAACAGGCTATAGTGGGCACGCACTCCTCCGTCGGCATCGTGGCGCTTTGACTCTGGCCGTGACCGCCCCCGCGGTGAGCGCTCCGAGCGTGGCGGTGACCGTGGCGACCGCTCCGATCGCGGTGATCGCGCCGACCGTGGCGTGCGCTCTCCGCGCCGCCGTAGTACCTCTCCCCGTCGGGAGCGCGGTGCTTCCCCTCGCAAGGACGATCGCCGCGAGCGCGACTACGACCGCCGTGACCGCGACAGGTCAAGGAGCCCTATCGATGGCGACCGCGAGATGAAGGATGTACGCGACCGCGAGGACGACCGTGGCGACCGTGAGCGTGTCGACCGTGATGACAGGCGTGACCGTGACCGCGAGGCTGACCCCGCCGCCGAAGTCCGCAAGAGTGAGGCAAACGATCCCTCTGATCCTGAATCACGACTAACCAACAACGTAGTCGACTCTCCTCCCCCTCCTGCTCACGAGGACTTGGACGTAGCCGAGTAAATCTGGAGCTGTCAAGTCCAACGAGGCAGTTTCTGGGCTGCTGCCACCGTCTTCACAAGGCTAGTATTGACACGCGTGCTTAAAATTGGTACATGCACAGCGTTTTGTTGAGCGGAGAATGGTTTCTGGGTTTATGTTTTGTTTCTACGAGTGGAGGCTAGATTTACTTCTATGTCCTGCCACGACATTAATGCATTCAGCAGTTGACAAGCTCGATTCGGATCTTCTTTGGCGAACGGTCACGGCGATTACCATTCGGTTCGGTCTTTTCGCCTTGCTTCGGTCGATCGGTCGATATCGATGCGGTTCGAGTTCCTTGCCTCCTTGTACACTATTCGGTCGGTCCGTAGCACCTCGAAGTCTTCCAACCTCACTTTCCCCTTCGATCCCCGTTCGATGTCACCCCCACGCTATTTCCCCGCCGCCCTCACCCCGATGCGATTATCCGATAGCCAAGGTTAGTATGCGTTGTGCTTGGTAGATAGACTGGTGATATCTGTGACTGTGATGTACTCGTAAAAAATGTAACACTGTATTGTAATTCGGAGCCATATCGATTTTGCCTTGCGTGTGAATGCGGTCGTTACATTGGCTTTGCGGCCGGCAATTTGCTGTGGTGGATGATCCTTTCGTATTTGTCCAGCCTTCTGTAACAAGGCGCGTTGCAGATATCTGAATGCTTCACTACACACAATGCCATGCGCACCGCAAATGTACCAAATGTGATATTGCCCGTATGGAAAGTCAGGATGCCGAACAAATGCAGTATACCGGATGAGACGGTATCTCACGTCCTCGGAGATGGGAAGTGATTCGCGCCCGAACTGTGGACGAGGACACACTACTGTCAAGGGGGCTTAGCCGATCCGCCACGGCTGCTCAGCCACCCTCGTTCGTACGCCGCGACATCTGATGTGTGATCAACTCGGCATCCATTCATTCAACCCACTGCCGTTCTTTCCTTATACATCTTCTTCACAAGTCTACTCAGCATTCACTCTTTTCCTCTTCATCAATTTCACACTGAAAACCTCCACATCTGGACTTTGCGACAGAAGCAATCCTGAAATACGGGCAGCTGATCGACACCCGAGAAGACATTGCCCAGCTTCGCCGCGCATTGCTTGCAGCTCAAACCACCTAAGATCCCTCCGTCGGCTGGGTCCTCCATCGCTCTTACACTGCAAACTCGATAATCTATTCGCAAACCGCCAACATGTCTAAACCATATGTACGTCCCCTTTGCGCTGACCAGTCACCCACCATGGCCGCGCGCATCCCTATCGTCTCCCCCTTCTTTCATTCACGACAGGCGCATCGTGCTAACGGACCCCAAGGATCAGGGCGCGCCACCCCAATATCCCCAGGCCCCGCCACCCATCCACCACGACGCTGGCCCTGCGCCCGGCGGCATGCAACCCTCATACTACAACCAAGGAGGTGGTGCCCCCGACTACTACGGCGGCAGCCCCAACCCTTACCAACAAGGCCAGCCCGGCCCCTACGGCCCTCCACAGGGTCAGTACGGTGGCCCTCCTCCTCAAGGCCAGTATGGCTACGGTGGCCAGCAGATGCAGTACCAACAAGGGCCGCCTCCACCGGGAGGATATTACCAAGATGACAGGAGGAACGATGGCGGTGGCGGTGGTGGACTGTTCGCTGGATTGTGCGCTGGTCTGGCATGCTGTTGTTGTCTCGACTGCTTGTTCTAAGCTCCTACCTCTGCACGCACCTGGGCACATACCGGCCAAAGATGCGCAGAGGCCGACACGTCGGCCTGGGGGATTTGGAAATATTATACCACAGTCATAAGTGCTGATTCGATACCACACATCTAGGGCCCGTCGGGAAGACGGGAAGGTTCAAGACTGAATGCTTTCTTTTGTTGCGACGGTGTTTGATTCGAGACATGACTCTGTCCAGCATGCTCGTGGTCTGTCCAAGACTACTTTCGGCTTGCGACACTAGTATCATTGTAATGTCCATATAATTAATACTCGTTCAAACCATGCCGGCACTTCTGCAAACTTTCCGTGACTGACCGGAACATCATCAATATACGTGACGTTAGCTTTCCAGCAAAGTCGCCCTATCCCTGGATCGCCCTGGTTATCCTTGCCCCATTGCATCCGCCGCACCCCACAGCGGAACCCAAACCTGCAGCCGCACGAGCGCACCCACCCTGGATTTCACACCACATGACACCTTTTCTCTTGGTAGCACCGCTTGTTCTGTATATAGCGACCGAAGAGGCCGACGCGCGTTTTCTTCTCTGGTACCCGCTTCTTGTCCCCCGCCGGTGCGTATCAGTGGCGGTGTAGTCCACCGGCAACGATGATGTTATACAGGCTGCCGAAGCAACGCTACCCTTGTCTGCTCGCGGCCAACAAATAAAGAAGCAAAGATCTAGACAGCACAAGCTCGTTGCTACGGTGGCTGGGCTAGCTTAGTTTAAGCTTTGGCTTTTTGGTGCGGCCGTCTCTTTATGCCCGAGGGTTGAACCAACCTCTTTGTCACGACCAGACAATCTACCTACCACCAGCGTCATCACCACCTTCACAATACCCATCAGCCGACAACATGAAATTCAGCAGCACCTTGTTTACCGCCTTCTCTCTTATCTCCACCGTCTGGACGCTGCCGACAAACTATACCGCCGAAGCACTTCCCACATGTGGCGCAGTACGACTTCTATGACACAGATTCGGAACTATGGGCTAATCAAGGCAACCAGAATGAATGCATCACAGACGGCTACTTTGACGGATGCGCCCCAGGAAACTTAATCTGCCTCTGCAACCTAGACCAAGACAACGTATCGCGTTATGTAAGAACGGTGCAGCCATGTCTGGATGGTGAAGCAGGCAGGAAAAGTTGCACAGCTGGAGCCGTTGCCAGTAAGTACCCCTTCACATCAGCCTCGAATGAACGATGGACCAGTTGTCTAACCCGAACATCCCAGACTACAAACAACTGCTCGCAAAGGTTTGCACGAAGCCCGAGTACGGCAGCTTGAACAGGACCGTCGCGTTTGCGCCTAATCCTTCCATGACTTAAGTCGCCCTTCTTTACGATCACATGCAATTTACGAAACAGCGATAGACGCAGCATGACACCTAGCACAGCATGATTTCTACATAATCAATAATACACACTCATTTGAAGCCGCGTTGGCTTTGTTCCTCATCCTCGGCGCTTCTTACCCGCTTCTGTGGCTGAACTTGTTAGGCGCAATTTGTGATACGTTGGTTCAACGCGTTCCTCGACATTGCATCGCGCTATCGGCGTCAAACGCGTCGATTGTGGCCTCTCGACTATCTGGAGCTGCCGTCCAATAACGGTGACGGTTGTAATTGACCGCCAGGTACTTCATTCGCAGCTCGAAAGCTTCACAGCAGAGGAGCCATTCAAAATCATGGCGCAGGCTCGCAGCATCCCCCAACGTGAATACGAACCCCCTCCTGCATATGTCTCCTCTCCTTCTCCAAGTCTGATCCAATCGCCTTTGGCGGCCCCTACAACGATGGACTCGGCACCATGTCTAGTAAAGCACAACGCCTCATCGTAATGCGCCAACACCCGGCTAATCGAGACAGATATCTGAGAGGTGTCAGGAAAAGGCAGAACCAAACCTGCCCGTTGGTGCAAGGGGTGAAAGACTCAATTGCGATAACCTCAAACTTACACCAGACTACTTCCGCTGCGTCTGCGCTAAAACGAACTCCCTGGGTCGGAACAGGCTCTTCTCTGCCCATTGTGTACTGCAAGAGTGCACAGACGATGATAAGAGAAGAGGTAAGTCATAAGCTATGGGTTCAGTGAGAGAGTGAGAAAGCTGAAACCAAGTATAGCGTTCATCAAACAATATCAGGAAGGGTGCAGCCAAACAGGCGATTTTCTGCGCGATATACCGAATGAATGGGCCCCATTTGTAGACTTATCCCCACCAAGTCCGTCGCTGCCCCTTCCCTCAACCATAAATCAGACTGCTCTTACCAGCGCTTCTACCGGCGCTCCTCCGAGTCAGCTTACAGAATCAACCGTGGGGCCAACCGCGACCAGTTCAGTCGTCTCAACAGAAGCGATGGATAAACCAACAACGACTCGGTCAATTGCGGAGAGTAGTAGACTCGCTGCCCCGGCTGAAGCAACCACGACCAATCCGGCCAATGTGCAGATACCTATATGTGGTGTAAGTCCTCACTCACCATTTATGGAGACAATCCTCTGACTGATGTTAGATAGCCCCCATCTGTATGACTAAGAAGCCACAAGGGGAGCCATCATGCCGACCACAAGATCTCGACTGCATTTGTAAAGCTAGTGCTTCCCTCGAGAACAATACCGAATTCGACCAGCAGTGCGTCCTCGAACATTGCTTCGGGGACATTGGAAGAGAAGGTACGTTGGCAAGGAATGACGCAAGCCTTCCTCACTAACAAGTACAGAGTTCCTAGACAATCTCGTCTACCACTGCGAAAAGGTCGATAGGCAGCTCACCGACATCCCCAAGCGATGGGAGCCCTACCTTCCACCTCGTTTCCCAACCGAGTCCGACGCCCCAGCTAATTCATCCGCTGCGCCCGCCGCTTCTTCCACTCCCAGTAACACTCTCAGCACCGGCGCAATAGCAGGTACAGTCGTAGCCGCAGTTGTCGTTCTCATAATCCTCCTCGGCCTCGCCAAACTTTACTGGGACACCAAGAAGAAAGCCAAAAAGCTGCGCGTCGCCAACGCCCAACTCCAAGATGCGACGAACCCAGACGGAGCCTCAAGGCGCATCACCGCACTGCTGAGTGGAGCTTCCTCACGACGCAGCACACCCACGCCACCCCTCGGAGCAACAACAGCATCGAAATCCCCATTCAATCGCCCATCAGCGTATACCTACAATGAAGGCATGCTGGTCAACTCACCTTCCCCACTGCACACACGCCCAGGCTATAACAAAGACTACGCCGCGACTACTGCTGCGGAAGCATACCCGCTGTCCGAGTTGAACAGGTACAACAACAACCATGACAGGGAGTTTGGTAGCCGTGCACAGCCTTCTTATGAACTTCCCGCCACGCAGGTTGGGGGCGCGGGCGTGGGCCAGGGACAAGATGCACAGCGCGGGGTGTACGACGATTCCGAGAGCGACTATGAAAGTGTGCGACGGCTGAGTTGGCAGGGGCGTGCTGAAGCTGCGTTGCAGGAGGAGGAGGGCAGGAGAAGGGCGCAGGGGGAGAGGAATGTGGGGTATGGTCGGGGGTGTGAGTGTACGTTTTCTACTTCCCCTTTCCCTGTTTAATTTTCTCTTCTCGACTGGAAATCATTGCGGCTTCTATGCCGAGCATGTGCTTCCTTAGCCTCTTCACCGGACGGTTACCACAGCATGGGTTTTGGCCCTCTTTGTAGTTGCTCCGATGTGACTTAAGTCGCACACATAAGGCTGTGCACGCGCGAACTAGTGATATATGGCGGAAATTGGGTAGTACGAATCCAGTCATCTTATTAGGGTTGCTGTCTGCGTGGTATGCGGGCACCCGTTTGTCAGGGTGAATGAGATTAGCCAATGGTTTTTCCGTGTGGGAGGGGAAGGGGTGGGGAGGTTTCGTTGATTTAGTGGAGGTGAGAGATGAGCAAACAGTGCATTGTTTGCTGTATAAAAGGGGTGTTGGGAGATTTTTTCAATAGCGGGTAGAGTGAGAGATTCGACACTCGCTGCCGTCCTCGACAACTTTACCAGCACATCCCAAGGACACTCCTGCGCGATGTTGCTCTTCGTTCTCCTAAAGCTATTGATCAAGGTCGCTGTTGCCCAGGAACGCGACCCATACTGTCAAGCGCCAAGTCCTCCATTGCCGCTTCCCGATTGCACAGTATGTTCGCCCAGTGTCTGCACTCACATAGTCAACTTGCTAATAAAGAGTAGGATCAATGTCTCATCGGTAGGAACAAGGCCCTGGATGCCAACTGTGCGGATAACCTCGAGGGCTTCTGCCGCCTCGACATTGTCGCTCTACATTTCAAAGAGTACGGAAAGTGTATTCTAAACGCGTGTCCAAGTAAAGCCGACCGCCAAGGTAAGCTCACCTCATAGCGGAGCCAGTAATTAGGTAAAATGTAGGCTAATATTGGTGGCAGACTATGTGAATTTGTTCCAGGACGAGTGCGCTAGGGAAAAGCGGCCTTTCAATAATGACAAGGTTCCTGGTGTGTTCAACTATGAGGATCTGCTCAGTAGGACGCCATCGAGTAGCCCTGCGACGAGTTCTGATTCCGCCTCAAGCGAAGCTACGTCGCGGTCGATTAGCACAGCTGGTGATACACCTTTTGTCACGTCGATAAGTCCTGTGACGACTACAGAAGCTGCCATGGAGCCGCCTATAGGCATATCAAGCTCCGAGCCAGACGAACCTGCGAAAACATCTCAGCCTCCGCCACCAATAACTTTTAATCCGGTGGCCGCACCTAGTCCTACGAGAGCATCAGACGAGTCGCCATCAGTCATCGACAGCCGCCCGCAACCAAGCGACTCATATCATAACGGCTCTAAACCGCAAGAGAGAGACGATGTGACTCCTCATATCCATACCATGGTCGCTACAACAGTCAATACTGTACCCAACTCAACCTCTTCGCACGAAGCCGAGCCAGCATTCGGCACCCCAGCCATCGTGGGCACAGCCGCTGGTGGCACAGCAGGCATAGCGCTCATAATCGGCGCCATATACCTCTTCATGCAGCGGCGCAAACGAAGAGCCTCTCTCGCCTCATCACGAGACATTTGGTCGCCAACACGCAACACGCAAGACAAGCCCGAACTCGATGGTTACACGGCATTTGGCCGGTACTCAGATACCAAAGCCGCAACTCCGATACGTCAGCGCTCCAAAGCTGAACTGCATAGCGAGAATATCCCTTCACTTCCTGTTCTCCTACCCCAGCAAGATCCATTCAGCAATGTAGAACTCGAAGCAGGAGCAGGACCCGGCTCAACGAATTCACGATACTACCATTCAAATCAGCAGCGCCCACAACCCCAACCGCATCATCAGCAGCCTAATAACATGGACTCCTGTTACCCCGACATGCGCTCCTACACCTCACCGACCATGACATCCCCCATGTCCCCCGTCTCAGCCACTTCAACAATGCAAGGCTGGCAGCTGACGCCCCTCACTAGCGCCCTTGCTATCACACCCAGTCATGCTGAGCCTAGTAGTGAGACGGCGCGTAGTCCTGTTGTCTCGGAACTTGAGTCGAAGGGTGCAAGGCCGCTGCGGGCTACAAGGTCGGCGGAGTTGCATGGGGCGGAGGGGATGGAGGGGTTGAGTGAGCTTGCGAGGGATGAGAGGGTTGCTGGTGGTGGGAGTGGGGCGGTGGAGTTGCATAATGAGTCTGCGAGACCGACGGAGTTTGGAGAGGGCAAAAGTGTGGGTGCGAAGGAAGGTGCTGTGGAGATGGACGGTGAGGGGTTGCAGAGGCAGGATCGGGTTGGGTGTGGGTACTAAGTCTCCACGGAAGGGGCGGACGGCACGAAAATCTTCTTGCCATATCTTGATCTGGTGGCTTGTAATATTAGGGTCGGAAAAAATACAATGGGACTTGCTTCTGCTTCCGACGGGTACACGCATGCGCTCATATTCCTTGCAGTACGTGGCATGCAGTCGCCTAGACATCTTGAAACGATTGTATGCCGTTGGTATGAGATGACAGCCGTTCTATTGGATGATGAAACGTCGCATGATGGTAAGGAACATTCCTTGCAATGGTACTATGTGTGATGAACACCGCGTAGAACAGAAGATGGAGATAATTAAAATAAAAGACGAGAACAAAGATTGAAGGTGGTCTTGGAATCGATTTTGATAATTCACAACAGGATATATCATGCGGTCTCGAATCTATAATTGTCAAAAGACATCAACGAGAGCAAAGTTTCGTAACGTGCGTATAAGCAGCCTTTTCATGGCCCGCCTTCAAGCACTTCTCACAACGCTTAATGCCCCCCTTACACTGCGGACGATTATGCTGGAAGCTCGCACAGCGCGTACAATACTTCGCCACACCAACACCCGGCACAACGCCCGCACTGTAGCTCTCAAGGTCATCGACGACATCCTGGAGTGAGCGCTCATCACTCACAGGCAGTCTTCCCTTCATAACCATGTGCAGCGCTCCAATTACCGTATAAGCCGCATCATTACTCGCAGTGTGCCCATCTCTAAACTCAACACCACACTGCTCCATAAGCGGGCCCAGCCCGATTTTATCACCCCTTCCCTGGTACCCTTGCTCGGTGGCAATGGTCTGCGTATCGATGATCGCAACTACATTACTCAGAGCCGAGGGATCGACACCGAGGTCATCCTGCAGCATTTGCAATTCGTTCTCGACTGCATGCCCAAGAAAGATAACGGGGCATTTATCTCCAGTTTCTAGACTTCCCCCTTCAACAGGCCAAGCAATAGCGCTAGTCAAGAAATCCTTGACATGCTGCTTCGTAGCAAAGCGTGTGGTGCCAAAATGGTTCTTCTCGGGGTTTCCGGGGAAGAACTTACGATTGGTATAGTGTGCGTTTTCTAGCAAGCGGATATGGTAGTAGTATATATTTCGCAAGATCTCTTCTCCATGGGTACCTGGATTCTGGAGTATTGGTGCCATTTCCTTGCGCGTGAAGGTGTGTAGGCCGTACTCGGTCAAAACACGGGGTTCGTGTTCGTGCTTCTCGCAGTCCATGGCGATTACGATTGTGTTCTCGGCGAGGGGTGGGGCGGACGCGTTGGGGAGACCGAGGCCGTACTGCAGGATGGCGGAATCGCTCATGCCGCGGAAGAAGCGACTGACCTTTTCTAAAGGCGTCTCCGGGACGCTGGAAATGGATTGCCCGCTGGGGTTGTGGAGCTCATTGATTACGGAGGATGGGGTTGAGGGCCAGGATTGGTTGGAAGACATCTTGTGAGTTTGAGGTTGGTTGTTTTGTATAGTGTTTTGGAAGGTGTGGTTCAAAAGGGAATGACTTGAGCTTTTGGTGATCGTTTCGAGTATACTTTTGGAGGATCTATATACGAATGGGAGCGCGTGTCGTCGCGAAATACTTTGTCTGTTCACAGCGCGGCCTCCGATGTTGCCTGAGCAAAGAATCATTAGTCGCTGAGTTAACACTATGCTCACTCATGCATAATGAAGAAACAGTTTCACAAACCTACCTGTGGATCTAATTAGTTGGAATGGCTCTCTGTGAAAGTACCAAACCAACGCGCAGCTGAAGCTGAAGCGCGGGACAGCAAGTACTTGGGGCCATGGAGAAGGTTGAGAGGCTCGATGGGAAGTATTTGGGGACATGGACGTCCTGATCCGCACCGTGTTGCCATGGCTTGGAGGTGAGATTTTGAAAAGAATACCACGGTTCGCAGGTCTGCTAACCTGAGTCGGACATTTTGGTGAGCGTATGGGGGATGGAGTTCTCGAGTTCTCGCTCGCTGAACATTCCATCCTCCCCAGTACCATGGTACTGATCAGGTTGCCTCCTTGACATCATTGCATCTTTGCATTTCTCATTTGCCGAAAGCTTTCAGCTTTTCTCCCTTTCTCTTCTCTGCTACCCTAAGCATGAAAACCACAAGTCGTAGGTATATATAGCAGTCGCACATACTTGCTGTTTGCTATCGGCCGTTTGGTTCTGAAATGAATGCTTTTGTTCGTGGGTTCTGAGACTTTGAGATAGCTCGCAATGGATGTGTGCAATGTCTAGCTATCACGGACTCTCATGTCTCTCCCCCCTTCCACAAAGGCTCCATTTCGAAACAATTAATCCAGTTTTGCAGGACTAGAAACCAAACTTC
The DNA here is from genome assembly GCA_004380135.1 of Stemphylium vesicarium. NCBI lineage: Eukaryota > Fungi > Ascomycota > Dothideomycetes > Pleosporales > Pleosporaceae > Stemphylium > Stemphylium vesicarium. Next base: position 88,934 of record QXCR01000074.1, read on the forward strand.
CTGGGCTTTCGGCTACCGAGAAGTCCGGATCTTCGCCTTTCTTTGGTTGTTCCATCCACGCGATGTCCCGTAGTGACAGTATCTTCGCCCTGAGCAGCTGTACCTGCAGTCTTAAAGCGGCCCAATACGCGATTTATTGGGTCCGGTCTTTTATTGCTCTCACGATGAGATGGTTCCTTCCTTTCTCGACCTCGCAGATACTTTTGCTCACCAGCTGTGTATTTCTTTTCGCCTACAGTGTCTTTCGTTCTCGTGTTAGCTGACAATGAGCTTTGATCCTGCTGTCCCCCAAACGATGGTATCTCTGCAGCTACTCTGCCGGTACGCCAAGTGTAGCTGGAGCCTATGGAGCTCGCTGGCGAATGTGCGCGTAGGGGGCTTCTATGCCGGCGTTGCTCTGCGATCCGACTGTGAGATGCATTTGTTGGCGGAAGTGTAGTTGCTGCGTCTCTGAAAAGAAATGATGGTACGATAGAAATGTTCGGACTGCTTGTTGGATAGGAAGCTGCATATCCTGTGGGTTCGGTCTGGGAATTGGAGCTGCGATCAGACGTGGGACAAGGCTGCTGAATAACCGCGAGCTTTTGCACGCGGGCGTAGTAGTATTCGTCATCTGACTTCTGGTCATCGGCTTGTTGCTCCGGCATATTTTCATCCCTTTTGACGTGGAAAACTGCAGACTCGAGCTGGTTGGAGGTCAAGGCTTGTTCTCGTGACGCACATTGAGCGCATCCTCCATCACGTATCCGCTGTTCCATTGAAGACGAAGCAGCTCGCGGGCTGAGGGAACGTGAAGGAAGCTGTTGGGCGAGATACGTAGGCGCGATCGTTCGGAGAGTGAGGGTGGTATGGGCTATTGAATTCTGAAGCTGGGTTCGAACGTATATGCGCGAAATGTATCGTAGTCATTATAAATGGAGAACACTTGAATGCGCCCAAAGCTGGGTTAGGTTGTTGCGCCCGTGAAGTTCGAGTCCTGGAAGAAAGTCACATGAGCAGAGCAGTCTGTGCAAGGGTTACTCGGATCCCCAAAGAAGTTCACTAGTTCGGATGCAATGTCGCGAAGATGCTCAGATGACTATTTAACATGTGGTAGTCTCTGGTAGCTGAGGCACGCACACTGCACCAACATACACAGATTCCACGAACCTGAAATTTTCCTCGGTTTTGTGTACGTCTGATGCGAGACGAGAATTAAGGATGGCCAGAAGTTAGGCGTGCTTCTGCGCCAAAATCGGTGGCGATAGTGGATAGGTTGGGGCAAGAAGAGTAAACGAATGCGAATAACAGGTCGCAGTAAAGCGTTTGCGGCCCCCAAAACTGCAAGGGTGAGTCTAAAATACCCTATGCATACGAAAGATGCCAAAATTCACAAACCTGGAACGAACGATAGAGGGCTTGAATGCCGCTATGGCGAGTTTGCGCTTCACATTCGGTGTTCAGTACGACGACAAATCCCAGACAAAGGGAGAATCTATATTGCGATGAAAGTAGCTCAGCACTCAAATGTGGCCTAAGGTCTTGTGCGATGAGCTGTCCCTAGTGTGTGCGCGAACGAAGCCATGGACAGGGAAGAAAGATGAGGTGGCAGACTCAAGCTCCACAAGATGGGGCGGTGTTGATTACGTGATGCGCTAAGTTGAACTCGTCACAAGCTTTGCAAGCTCACCCGCCGGACGCCATGTTGCAAACAACCTCGACGGCGCGACCGCGGACTGAACCTTCGCAATATCAATCGCGCAACACATTAGCGCGTCCCGGACGCGTGTCCTTGCCGTTGCGATCGACCACCTGCGCCTGGCCTAATCACTCTCTCCGTCTTCCCGCCTCCGCGCGACCCCCACGTCTGAAACGCGAGCGGACATTCTCGCACCCTCTACGAGTAGTGCGAAGCTCAGGGATGATGAGGAGGCTTTGGCGCTCCTGGCTTACTGGCAATCCGCTTTTCTTGCTCTTCCTGAGGTAGCGTGTCCCACTCAGCTACGTTCTTGTCCTGGTTGAGTGTTAGTATCTATTTTAGTTGTTGAGCGTTCTCATGCTCCACTTACCCATTCTGCTACACAGTCTCGCTTCCAGTTACACTGCTCTACTTCACCATACATTGGGTGGTTCCTTCGGGGATGGAGAGCTGGCCAGCCCGAGGCATGGTAATGGTGCTTGACCAGCGCGCCTCTAGAGTCGTGGTTACCCGAGTCAGAGTGCCCTTGACCGGCTGCAAAGGCTTCAACGTTGAGTACAAGAATTCCGTTGACAAGCCTGGACTCCGCTAGATTGTGGAAAAGATCCCAGGTAACCGGATTTCCGTGGTTCTGTGCCGTCATCTGTTCCAGTACAGCTTTAGTGAACGCTGACGGACCCGTACCACTGATAACTTCATTGAAGTCTAGTTGCAGTTGCGGTATCGGGACTTCTTTTTCATCAGACAGCTGATGTAACCAGACTTGTATGTTCTCGATGAGCCTCATCATGACCGGAAGCCTGGGCTTGGCAGCGAAGGTCCACTGGCAAAATGACTTGCACTTAGATCCAAGTATCTCATGATCGGCGAATGTTGGTTCATCGATCTCCACACCGATGATCATGTCGACGTCTGGCTCGTTGTATCGCTCGGGGATAAACCTCTTGATAGGCCGCAGACATTCCACGTCAATGTCTGCGTAAACACCCCCTTCCGCGTACATGACGAGGTATCGAAGCAGGTCGGCTTTTATTATGGTGATGTTAAGCTCTCGGTAGAGGTCGACGAGGTCCTGTCTGTTGAAACCCTGCGGGCCGTAATGCCATTCGAGATACTCGTTTGCATTATCATCCGTCAAGACTTCGTATCGGTATTTGGGGTTCTTCTCCGGCCAGGTCTTCGCCGAATTTGAGTCGCGCTGCTCAAAGCCCAACGGACCGACCTTCCATGTTTGCCAAATCTTTCGGGGTATCAATGCACCTGTCGCTTGTAGCGGCTGCTGGTATTTGAGCTCGCGCTTATATCTGCTCGCAGCTCGGATAGGTGTGGTGAAGAACTCAGTATTGGCAAAGAACAAGAAAAGAAAGACAAGAGCGATGTATGCAGGCAAGACTCTTCGCACTTGGCTTGTGAGCTTGCCTGAGAACTGTGACACTATGGGAGAGTGTGGAGGCATTACAGTATTGAGGTGAAGCTTGGGCGGAGGTGGCCTTGGTCGTGTGCGCATGCTGGAGTTATTACAGCATTCCGATCCTCCCACTTTGACCCAGCCATCCCCAAGGCCTATGAGGGATCATCTCGATAAAAGCCCTGGTCCATGAGCCTCCCGCCCGCTGCATAGCTCGGGCACCGCGCCCACCAATCCTCGTTTAGCTTTCATCCTCGGTCGGTATTAGTTCACATGCAGGGGCGGTCTCGTGAAAAGGACACCAACCCCGCGTGTGCATGTAAAAGCTAGGAATCCACCCCGGAGACTGCGTTATGATGGTCATACCAAGGCGGCTAGGCTAAAGCTTGTAGACTTAATCCCTGCAAGCCCGTCGGTGACCACGACTCATTGGGTATCTACTCCATGAGAAACCCCGCACGATATCATACCTGTAAGGAACAGTCCAATCGGGTGGACAAACAGCATTCAATTCGAGCGCCTTCGTGGTTCAACGTCGTCCGTGCCCGAATCCTGCTCCTGCATGCTACCACCCCGATCACCCTCCCTCGAACAACGATTTCAATTTTGATCAGCGCCTCGCTGACCATACCCCAGTATCATCATGCGATGCCTCGGTCGATGTTTGTAGTCGTACAAATCTTGTGCAAATTATGCAATTTCCGTACTCGCACATTCCTCGTACCTTTCATCGCAATCTGCGCCCGTGGGCACTTCAAGTACCCAGTGCTGTCCGCTCCCTTGTTACCGCCCTAACTACCTCTGCTACACCAACGAAGATGCCAGCCAAACATGATGGGCTGTTGGGCCTCGATGGCGTTGAAGATGTCAAACTCTCACCCTCTGCCTGGAAACCGGTTCGAACAGCACGATGGAGCCTCGACATTGTGCGACCAGAGTTTCTTTCCTTGCGACCAATTTCGAAAAGCAAATCGATTAGACCAACCGCATGGCTGGATGGCTTGAGGGGCTTCGCTGCACTCCTGGTATATCTACACCACAACCAGCTGTGGGCTCATGGAGAGCGCGGGAACCAAGTCTTCGAAAACTCCTACGGCTATCAAGGAAGGCACTACTTTGCGGCTCTGCCTTTCGTGCGCCTCTTCTTTTCCGGTGGTCACTTTGCAGTCGCCGTGTTCTTTGTCATCTCCGGATACGTACTTTCCCTCAAGAGCTTGCGCATGATACAGGACAGTCATGCAGTGAGCGCTGCGGATACCATTGGCTCTGCCCTCTTCCGCCGTTGGCTTCGTCTCTACCTACCCGTAATCGTGGTAACCTTCGCCTGGATGTCCATACGGCACTGGAGTGGATTATGGGTTGACATGGTTCCGATGAAGGAAACATACCGCGAAGATGTCGTCAACTGGTATCGGATGTTCAAAAACTACAGCTTCGTTTTCGCCAACAATATCCAGGAATTCTCAGAACCGTATCATCCGCATTCATGGTCTATACCCATCGAATTCAAAGGATCTATCATCATCTATACCGCACTCTCTGCGCTTTCTCGGTGCAGAAGGAATGCTCGACTCCTGTGCGAGGCCACTCTAGTGTTCTACTTCCTCTACATTGTAGACGGCTTTTACGGCGCAATGTTTATGTCTGGAATGCTGCTTTGCGATCTTGAGTTACTGGCCCAGCAAGACCAACTCCCAAGCATCTTCTCCGCCTTGGCGGGTTTCAAGGAATTAATATTCTTCCACTTGTTTATCCTTTCACTCTATCTCGGTGGCACACCCTCCTTCGACTCGCCCGACTTCGACCGCGCAGTCCTCCTTGCCAAATCACCAGGTTGGGTCTGGCTTTCCTACCTCAAGCCTCAGGCAGTATTTGATGCCAAATGGTTTTATCTTTTCTGGGCGGCGTTCCTCGTTGTCGCAGCAGTCCCGCGCTTGCCATGGTTAAAAAGTTTCTTTGAAACGCGCATTTGCCAGTATCTAGCCCGCGTTTCCTTCGCGCTATATCTAGTGCATGGAATCGTGATCTGGACTCTGGGAGATCGCCTATACGCTACCGTTGGCCTTGCTAGGCCCACTCACAAAGAAGGTATACCGGGATGGACGAATAAGTTCCCATTACCTGTGAATGGGCCACTTGGTCTGGAGTTGGCCTTTTGGCTACTACAGCCTATCGTTCTCCCCGCAACGCTGTATCTGGCCGAGGTTGTAACAAAGCTGGTAGATGAGCCAAGTGTAACATTTTCAAATTGGCTCTACAGGACTCTCCTTCAACAACCAACAATGCCGAGGCACCAGCGCAGCCAATCGTCGCGATAGGCGTGCGACGATCTGTATAGCCTAATGTCAACAATAGTAACAGCACTTGTCCTGCGCAAACAATCCCTTCCTCACTCGCGATTTTCAATTCCTTGTGATGCGCATGTCATTTTCCCAACAAATTTCGGCTTCATGTGACGCACCCATACACAGGGACAGCCCGTCTCCCGCCGCACTACTGCAGGTGCTGAGGGATGAGGATGCATTGCAAACCTGGCGCGCCATCTATTGATGTTCTAAAACGGCGTATGCTCCGGCATAAACTACCCCATGGGGGCTTCCTCGGCGAAGAACGATGGCCCCTGCTCGGTCGGTGATCATTGCCAATGCGTCGGCAACAGCCGATTACGGCACCAACACCGCGCTAGCTATCAGGACCCTTGCCCGCAATAATGTCGTGGCGATGATCGATATTCGACTGGACAGGATGACAGCATGTCAAGGCTAACCGCTGCAGTCTCGGACGTACCGATGCATGCTCAATTGATCCTCACGGTTTGCTCCGATTAGTACATGTGACAACCAATATTCGCGCAACTAATTGCAACCAAATCAACTTACGATTTTGCATGGGCATTACCCTTTTACCCAATTCACCATGAGGCGGCGGCACAACATTGCTTTGGCTACCATTGCATGCCTAGGTACGATCTTCCTCGTCGAGCACCATCGCCAAGGCTTTCAAGATGCGGCCCATACATTTTATGACACCACAGAAAGTAGTACCGGGATCGAAATACTACCTTCTGATCTGAAGCCTAGACCAGAATCTGATGATACGTCTTCATCTTTACCGGTCGACTCAAAGACTGAAGCTGCCCTGGGCGGCAATGGCTTTCCAGCTACAGACGATGCCTTGACACCTGAGGGATCCCCGCAAGGTGATGAGTCGGAAATAGTTCCGTCCGACGACCAACATCTCCCAAGTAGCGACGACAGTCAAACTGTTTTGGATGCGGAGTATTCTTTCCAGAAAGATCTTGATCTGCTACTCCCGCTCCCGGCATTAGAAAGGTTCAGTGAACAGAAGCCTCGCCATTATGGTGTCGACGGCACCGAAAAATACGCCTTCGCTACATTCCTGGCCACCCGCAACCCTTCACTTAAAGACCCTTATTTCCTAGCCATCCATTCGCTCATATACCGCCTGTTGTGGTCACAAAAGTCGCGCACCCAGAAATATCCCTTGGTCGTTTTCGTAGCAGAGTTCGTCACCCCCGAGCAACGAGCTCTGCTAACCGGTGCCGGCGCTCTCGTCCGCGAACTCTCACCTCTGGAATGGGAGCCCAATGTTCCCGGCGTACAAGAGCGCTGGAAGGATCTCTTCGCTAAACTCAACATGTGGAAAGAGACGGAATTCGAGCGGGTCCTCTTCCTGGATGCCGATGCATTCCCACTAGCGAGCATGGACGAGATGTTTGACATTCCCCAGATAAGCAGCTGCATACCGGAGAAGCTACATCTAGATGACTTTCTCACCGAGGGTCCTGTTTGCGAACCTTATATCTTCGCTGGCGTACCGCAAGATCCGTTCAATACTGAACACCCCAACATCAACGTCGGTTCCATGGTCTTTACTCCTTCTCTACGAATGCACCAGCGCCTCTTGCAGAATTACGTCAAGACCGACAAGTACGACTGCTTGATGGCGGAGCAAGCTTTCTTGAACTGGCAGTTTGGTCCCGACTCTGCGTATCCTGCGACTAAGCTGGAGAGGCAGTGGGGTGGCTTCTTCCCGACTCAAGACGACGGAGACAAGTTGAAGGTGGTGCATGAGAAGATTTGGGTGGCGGAAGACGGATGGTTGAAAGAGGAGTGGGAGCAGGGCTGGAGGGATATGATTACGTTTTATGAAGGCCCCGAGTTTGCTGAGGAGAGGGAGAAGGACGGGAATATTGGCGGTTAATGATGACTTTGTGTATATGCATGTGCTTGAACGTACTAGGCGTGTCGTCGAAGTCTTCTTGGGCATGTTCTGGCTTGGAGAAGGGCTTTGTTGTTGTTACGACTGTTCATTACTAATGATTCATGTAAGAGTCGAACATAATCTATAGTTGCAATCATTTGCGCTGTAGTTATTCGCATTGCCAATGCAACCGTAAGGTGAAGATCTGAGGTGCTGGCGTTAACGCGGGTCTCCCGTCGCCATGTGGTGGACTTTACCCCACTTCGTGTTGGGAAGATCGTATAGAAAATAAACCCTGTGACCCTGCTACCCCATCCTCCCCCACCAACAGAGCGAGTGTATTCAGAAGTCTTGTGGAACAAACAAGATTGAATCGTCTCCTTTAGCCGTATCGGGCTAGCTCATCGGCGGAACAACGCGACCGAAGGCCGATCTGATACGCGACAATGGCAACGTCATGACATATCTCTCCAACGAATCCACAAAAGTCTCGCCCTGGCAGCGCTGGCTGGAGTGCACGCTAACGAACGTAATGTCGCGGATAACCCGTTGCGATAATTGACTCACGACATCCTCTTGTCTATTTTCTTACTGCATATTGTGATCGTGCTCGGCGTAGAGGGATCTATTATTGGTAAGCTGAACTTGCGTATTGCTCCGAAGCCGAGAATGATTACAGCAGCGCCGGGTAGCTTCACGCTACTGTGTCGCGACACGCCTCTTGCGCGTGGCTTATCGCACCATGAAGAAGGAACTGACAGTCGAAACAGTAGAACTAGAGCAATGCCCACACGGGCATAATCCGAACACGAACCTACGAGACCCCTGCCCTGGACCGCCACCATCCGCCGAACCTTCGTCCCGCCCATCGGAAACTGAAGAACACACTCGTTTCGACATGGCTTCTAGCACAGACGCTGCCTTCGTCGAGGATGTAGACATGGACCGGGAACTGCGAGCGCGCGCGGGCGGCTCCAGCAAGTCGCATAAATCAGGGGCAACTTCACCAGGACCTGACAGTGATAACGAAGACGCGCCCCTCCTGAACATAACAAGGGACGGCTACGGGAGTTCGGGTGGCGACAGCGACGACAGCGAAGAAGAGCAATGGAATGGAGATGCAGATTTCCGAGGTCTTCCCTGGTGGAAGCGTCCTTCAGTACGAGCATCAAGACCCATGCATCGCCACATGGAGAGCTGACAGGCATAGATCTACTGGCTACTACCACCGTTCCTGTTATTCACGATAGCCTTTGGTGGGATTATCGTACCCAAGATCAACCTGATCATGGACCTGGTGTGCGTAGAGTACTACGCAACGCTCGAGACCGATCCGATATCCTCACCGATGGACCCTGGGCAAGATCGCTGCCAGAACGACGCCGTCTCTTCACGCTCCTCGCTTTTCCTCTTGTACGCCGGTTTATGTTCCGGCTTACTGTCAGCCATCGTCAGCCCGAAGATTGGTGCGCTTTCGGATCGATATGGGCGGAAGTCCTTCATGGTCGCGAATACATGCGGTGCGCTCTTCGGTGAGATCATCACTATACTTGCTGCCAAGTTTCCGGAGACTGTGCATGTCAACTGGATCCTAGTCGGATATGCTTTGGAAGGCATATCGGGATCATTCATCGTCGGCATGGCTTGTGCCCACTCATACGCCTCTGATGTCACTGCGCCCCAGAAACGAAACGTAGCTTTCTCCTACTTTCACGCATGCTTATTCGGCGGCATTGCCATCGGGCCTGTCCTCTCTGGCTATATCATCAACGCGCGCGAAAAGTACGTCGGCAAGACTGAAGCCGTGCTTCTGATCTTCTACATCGCTCTCGGTGCGCATTTGTTCTTCATCGCATTCCTTACATTCCTGGTGCCAGAATCACTCAGTAAAGCAAAACAAGAAGCTGCGCGCGAGAAGCACAACGAAGAAATGGATAGAGATGGTCCATCGGCAGATTGGATCAACCAGCTGCGCTCCATCAACTTCGTCCGCCCCCTCAAGATACTCTGGCCTACCGGTCCCGGCACTTCATCCGCCGTACGGTGGAATTTGGTGCTCTTGGCTGCCACTGATACTATCATGTTCGGTGTTGCAATGGGGGCGATGAGTGTCGTCCTGATCTATACCCGGCGTCAATTCGAGTGGCACGAACTTGAGTCTGGCCGCTTCACAACGATCGTCAACATCTCTCGTGTCTTTGCCTTGCTTGTTATTCTGCCTCTTCTCACGCGCATTTTCCGAGGTAAGAATGGCACGGCCCGCCTGCGCAGTACAGGCTCTGACCTGTTCGACCTTTCCATTATCCGTGCCGCCATCTTCTTCGATATGCTCGGCTATCTTGGTTACGCGCTTGTTCGCAATGGCGAACTCTTTGCTTTGTCTGGAACTATTGCTGCTATCGGCGGTATTGGGTCGCCTACACTGGGTGCCGCTCTCACCAAGCATGTACCGCAGGATCAGGTCGGCCAATTGCTCGGTGCGACAGGACTGCTCCATGCTGTCGCACGAGTAGTAGGCCCGACTATCTTCAACGGCATATACAGCGCAACGGTTGGGACCTACAGACAGACGGTGTTTGTGTGCCTTGCTGCGACGTTCGGCTTGGCATTTCTGTGCAGTTGGTTCATTCGTCCTCATGGTAAGTCATCATAGCGCTTCCGGCATTCTGATCAACGCTGACACTGTCACAGTATACATCGACGAGGAGAAGAAGCGTGCCATGCAAGCAGAAGAATAGGAAGCCTAGCTTGCTTTTCTCCACCAAGGCGCTTCGTTCGCCATTTTCTCAGTCCCCTAGATGTTCCTTGGACTACAAGTCCCACATTACTTTTCGGTCTTCACCTTTACAATAACTGTATTAGAGTTTGGAAGGGGCATGTTGAAATAGCCCCATTTGTTTTTGTTCTAGTACAGATACCTGCGCATTTGTTGTATTGCACATTATTCATACAATGTTTTCTACAGATCTTGAATGTGCGATCGATCTTGTTTTGTTTGTTTGCCGTTACTAAGAAGATCTAACTACAAGTACCCTTCACACGACGCGCTAAACATGGGCGACGCTCTGGCTGGCCTTTTCATGCCCGCTGTGGTGGGAGCAACGAAGCAAGGGAGGGAAGGTGTGATAACGTGCATGCAAGCATTCTCGCGGGGTCTTGCCATCACGGAGACAGTCGATATCATTCTTTTCAACCCCGCCTCGCCCATTGCTTGCATCTTTTTTTCCGCTTTTGTCGTCCCTGCACCTCCGGCACCTCCTCACCTATGCGCAGCTGCTGCTCGGCATCAGCGCGTTGCCTAAGTAGTGCCAACTCTGGGTAATAATCCCTCGCTTCATATAGTGTGATCCCTTCCACTGATGGGATGTCATCCAAGTCGTAAGACTTGTAGAGGGACAGCATCTTATCTTTCAACGCACTATACAGGCGCCATGCTGGACGATGGAGGGTCTAACCACGCAGCCGAATCTTCTCGCCTACTCAATAATTCATGACGCCGAAGGTGAAGTGGGTGTGTTAAAATCTCCATAGCAAGAATGTAGAACATATGTAACGCATATCCAGGACTTGAGTCACCCAAATCACTGGTACGCTAACCAGGCAAGTTCGCTGCAACTTCGGTAGACCTTGTGTGAGTTTTTGCATGAGCCAATTGGTAATTTGCGAAGCTAATGCTGACTTTGAACCCGCACATAGGATAGCCATCACATATAGTACGATCTCGATGTTGTAAAGAATAAGGAGCGACAAACACCCCTTCACTGAGAATCGATTCTGCCGGTCATCGAAGCACGGGCACCCATACACACTGACACCTGAATGAGAGCTTCGATGTAAGTCACTTCTTTGGGGCCAAGTAGATTGTTTGAGAAGTGGCCATGCTTAGGCTATTGGGGGAGCATTTAAGTAAGACATTACCAGTCTCAACCACGATACGCTGCATCACTCATACAACGTCTACTCCAGACCAGAGAACTTTCTCGAATCTCATTTGCAATAGCGCGGAATCCTAGCTCTTCATTACTCTCTAGTCAATGCCTAGCCTTCTTCCTCGCCTTTTCAGTACCTCCATTGCTCGTCGCATTTCCCGATACTCCAGCGCCATTTCATCATCCGCCTTCCTTCTCGCGCGTATCAGTTCAGGATAGCAGCCTCGCATGTCGTGAGCTACGAGCTGTTCGTCGCTCAGCATATTGAGCGCTGCAATATCCTTGTTGTCTGAAGCGCGGGCCAGCTGCAAGATACCAGTGATACCGGCTTCATATTTTGTTGCTGCTGTTGGGGAAGGCCAGGGACTTGATGAATTATGACGATGAGAAGTTCATCTGGTAAATCCAAGATGCGTTTCTTGTGGTCGGATGACTGGGTCATATCGTCCAAGTCGCAGGGGTTGACGGTTGATGAAATGTTAGAGTTTGATGTGTACCTTAGGTTTGTCATGGGGGTGAGTTGCGTAGTTGCAGATGCGCATGCCGTACTTAGGCAGTTATGCAGACGCAGCGAGAAGAATTGCTTTAGAGAGGCAATAATTGGTTGGCTGGGATCAAGGTACCCCATCTTCGGTAGATCACAAGAAGAAGCAGGTCCTCGAACTCAGCTGGAAAATTTGCGAGTATTTTGAATGTGCGTCATGGGGCTACCATGGTACTGCCGTATAGACTGATGCTGTAGGCTGCCCCTTCCACTCTTCATTGGACTGCACTTGTCTCTTTCTAGCGAGTAAAATTGTGAATCACCAGCCAACGAGAAGGCGCTCACCCAAACATCCAACAGTATCCTCGATCCTCGTACTATCTCCGACGCCAAGAGACTCATGAAGAAAGATTGGAACTCGCAGTCGTCCGAGTACGTTGCATCTTAGCAGTGCGCAAACACGACGACGCCAAATCGGCAATCGAATCACTGTAAATTTGTCAGGGGATTGCAATATCTTCCTTTTGAAATTGCATCGGTTGATCTATGTTCATTATAGCGCAGACGTGATCTCGAGGCGCAGATGAGCGAGGTTGTAGCAATGCGCGGAGTATTGGAGATAAAGTCTGGGCTGTCGGTACTAGGTGGGAGCAGATCGAATAGCCGGCAGCACATTGTTTGCGGGCCACGTACGCGTACGGAAACTATGATGATGTCTCCGTCAACAGGGTGAAGGCTAACGACAGGTGTTGGTAAAGACGAGATGGCAGGGTGGGGACGCCAAAGCGGGGCTGACTAACGAACCTCGGCCGCTACGGCCTTTCTACGTCAGCTTCCACGTTGCATCTTCAGATGCCAATTGGCTGACGCGCAGCCATAACTGCTTCCACCTTTATATATTTGGACACGTTCCAATTGCTACACGAGTACCAGGTCTGGCTGTCGCTACCACCACTCAATGTCATCGGCTTTCCGGTAAAACGACCATTGGACAGCCCTCTTCAGGGCCCCGCTATCACCATGGCAAAAGAAAACCGCGCTTTTGATACAGATGCATTGGGTGCCGGATATGGCTTCCAGTCGCATCCAAAGCAGACTGTGGAGATGCCACCTACCTGGGTCCTTTTCGTGGGACTAGCTCTCTTGCTATGCGCTCTCGGTTTCTGGGTAAGAATGAGCACGCGTACGTGGTGTAGTACACGCGACTGATGCGGCTACGATATATAGGTATACGTAGCACTGAACCTCCTTGCCCCAACCCCAAGGCCGCCACGCCGTTCCGAGAAGCAATACACGACCATTCTGCCAGACGGCACGCGAAGCGATCCGAAAGCGCTACCATGTTGGCTAGACAAGTGGGCAGCGGAGAAAGAAATCGCCAAGAAGGAAGCAGCAAAAGAGCCGGGAACCAAGGTGGTTATACCGCCACAAATGCCTATTGAAGAGGCAGAGCTGTTCATGAGCGTCGTGGTACCTGCCTACAATGAGGAAGACCGTCTTGAAGGCATGCTGGAGGAAGCAGTTGAGTACTTGGAAAACAAGTATGGCGATGCGCATGCTGGTGAAAAAGTAGGAGGAGAGCAAAAAGGCTGGGAGATACTGATCGTCGATGACGGGAGTTCGGACAAGACGGTTGGCAAGGCGCTGGACTTTGCGAAAGAGCATCAACTTAGCCAACATCCAAAGGCGAAGCCAGGGCCTTGGTCCAAGGACGTGAACGCAAAGGCACTTCACTCTACGCACATTCCGCATGGCAGTATTCGCATCATCAGCCTCGAGGAAAACAGAGGGAAAGGTGGAGCTGTCACCCACGGCATGCGGCATGTTCGCGGCCAATACATTGTCTTCGCAGATGCAGACGGAGCAAGTCGCTTCTCTGATTTGGGAGCCCTCGTGGAGGGCTGTCAAAGCGTTGAAGACAAGGACGGCCGTGGTGTCGCAATCGGCTCTCGAGCCCACCTCGTCGGCAGTGAAGCAGTTGTTCAGCGCTCCAAGCTTCGCAACTTCCTCATGCATTCCTTCCACATCCTACTTCGCATCATGACACCACCTGCCACTGCGCGAATCAAAGACACCCAGTGCGGTTTCAAGCTCTTCTCGCGTCCTTCGTTACCGTACATCGTTCCGTACATGCATTCGGAAGGCTGGATCTTCGACGTCGAGATGCTTATGTTGGCTGAGAGTGCAGACATCGCGATGATTGAAGTTGCAATTGGATGGAAAGAGGTCATGGGCAGTAAACTGAATGTCATATGGGATAGTCTTGGTATGGCCTGGGGCCTCGCGCTGTTGAGGGCTTGCTGGATAGCGGGTATTTACCGGAGAGACTAGACGCAATGTATTAAAGTCCCTTTAGCAGTTGAAACTCCATTACAGCCCACCACAACACTAACTTCTACATTCTAATGTTGGGTATGATTAGCTAGATAAAAGCGCGAGGGAAGGTCTAAAGAGGGTCGCTTACAGCGCTTCGCTATTCAGCCCTGGCACAAAACGCGTTGTCACATGCCACGATCGCTCTTTGGTCGCTATCGGTGGTCACCCACCCGAATTACCGAGGCAGCAGCCTTCGTCAATCAATACATCACCCTTCCAACCCCATTACGAGTTCTTTCCGAAAAGAAAATGGGAAGCTATGCGGTCACGGCCACCGAACAGAGACGACATCTTGATTCAAAACCGCAGCCTGTTGACCTCGCCCGGCGTCATATGCCGCGTGACCTGCGCTACCACGTACTCTAAGATGAGCCTTGTGAGCGCAACAAATGAACCTGGAAAGGAAAAGAAGTCCAACCAAGTAGTGTTATGACGTGTTGTGCCCAGGTGTGTGCGCAGAAAGAAGCTTGCGGGGGTCTTCTGCGCGATACGCGGGAATCGGGGACACCAGCGACGGGGGGTGGATTCCGGTAAGTCGTTCGCATGGCGACAGGGTACCTACCCACGGCAGCCTAAAGATGAATCCTACTATAGTTAGTCCAATGCGCACTATGTAGTGGGGGATGGGCTCGACGCGGCCTTGAACCAATGGAGAGTATTCTTAGTAAACAAACAGCGGAGGTGCTGAGGGTTGACATACGACATCTGCGACCAACATGATTTCCTGAGTTTCGCGCGGCAAGGCAAGGTTAAGATGAGTCCTTCATGTTTGTATTGTATAAGTACGGGCATGGGTCGCTGACGAAGATGGCGGTTTCAGCACCTTCATCGGACCTCGTACCGGGATCAAGTCACTATTGGAACCAAGTTACACATCTGAACTAAGGTTGTGGCGATGCCACCGGAAAACTCCACAACCATGGGAAACAAATATCCTGGGAGAGCGGAAGCGCAAAAAGACCACTCCTCGTATGTCTCCTCCCCACACTCGTGATGTAGACTTTCTGACATACATGACAGTGTCAAAGTCGAATGTACAACTTCTGTCAATTGCGCACACGAAAACCCAAGGAGCCAGAAAAACACCTCACATCCAATCAATACTCAGCCAAAAGACGCGGCCAGTCGCGAGCTAGAATTCGCCTTTATGGGATCGCAATTCTAACGGATAGTCCATCGGAAGCATCCGACGTCGGAACAGATAAGCAGGGTGAGCTGGCTTACTCTAGCTTAGTTCCGGTCATATCTAGAGCTATTCTGAGCGTGGAATAATGTCATGTGATCTAGCCTTCTTGTGATTTCCCGCGCTGGGTAGCCTGTCTTCTGTTTTCTCCACCACTCACGATACAATGATCAGCTGACTAGATATGGCTGATACGGGTCTTGGGCCAAATGCACCTGAGAGTTGTAAGGCTGCACTTTTCCGTGCTCACTGTTTGGAAATTGGCTACAACGAACTAACTAACGCATGATGTTCCTGGGTCACGTGAAAACGTATGGCTACTTATTCACACTATGGATGTTCAAATGTAGTGTAACGGAATGCGATTTGCTTCTAAAGAGCGCGTTTTGAAGCAACAATAAGTGAGCATCATACCATTGCTAGTTTGTATTGCCTTTTTTCCCTTATCGTCATGTCGATCCGACTTGCGTCAGCGAAATGTCAGGTGCGGGTGTCTTCACCTCACCTGGTGGTGACTATAAAAGTACATAATGTGAAGTTTCCTAGTACTGATTGACACGTAACATCTATAAGCATCCCATCTATGTTTACACATAAGTATATAGGTACGATGCATCTTACTACCTAGGTATCTGCATCGTTACTCCGGAACGGTGCAAGTACGTATGCCTTGATTCCCACGAGACGCCATCATGCAGGGTCGATTTGCGTGCGATTGTGGGGATCTGGTAGCATATGCAGAACCGGACGGATCGGATTATGGTCTGATGTCTGCCGATGCCACATGCATAGTTCCATGTTAGGCTGATCGACGCCACCCCCACGCGTGATGATATTGGCTGACTCGTACAACTACCTTGTGCGATCGTTGAGCGCTGGTCTTCTTCAAGACAATTGCTCCGTTCTTGTATACTAGCGGCTCATCACATCTCCTTGCCGTACATGTACATCTTTCACCGATCACTCTTCTTGGCGTTCGGTATGCTTGCTGGGCCCAATGAACCAACATATCTCAGATGCATGCGGGTCGTTGACCAGAGTCGATCCGTATATTGAGCGCGCCACGTCAGCAACTACTCCCATGCTGCACGTATTCTTGGATCTTATTGCGAAACACTCTGCTTGTGTTCGGCTGCCGCCTCCCAGACGCATCTGGTGCACTCCGCTTGCCGAACAAGTCACGTGCCCTGGCTTTCACGACCCATTGTCTACTCGACGGATTTAACACCGGAAACCACAATAAGAAAGAAATGCAATACGCCTAAGAGCGCCATGAGAAATACATGGGATAAACATCCGGAGGAACAGCTGTCTGCAGGTCACGTGGTGAGAGATCAAAGTGAGGTGAATGAAGGGGACGTCTGACATAGCCGTAGGTCGAGAAAGTGGGAGAATGAATTTCTGGCTGAGAGACGATCCATGGCTATTTGCGCCTTGGCATATCCCCCTTCATATCACGAAAACGCGGCGTAAGCCTGGGTGTTAGGTCTGGAGCCTCATTCGCCCGGTTTTCGCTACGCGCTGACAGGCGTGGAATCCGCAGCCAGACGACCTGTCACAATTCCTTATTCGGGATGCGCTAAGGGGAATTACGCAGACTCCCGTCCCACCGAGTAAACGTAGCCACCTCACGAGTTTGTTAGTACAGCAGGGTGATAATAGAAGAAATGGAAAAAGGCAAACCGGTGCTTGAGTCCTGCATGTGGCTCTGCCGTGTGTATATCATGCTCTCTTCTCCCTCCATCTTGCTGCGCACGATTGTTCTCTAGTTCCTAAAGAACCAGACCCACCGAGTACTTTTGCACACAGCTACCCAGGTAGTCACCCAACCAATTGATCAAACCTATATCTTCACAAACTCCCACCTCTATCCTCTGCTATGCCTATCCCTATCTATGGCACGAATTCCCAGTCTACCTCAACGCAAGTTACGACTTCAACTGCATCTGTAGACGCCTCGTCGTACGTCAACGCGCCTGCATTATGTGTTCAACTCTAACCGATATTCTGAAGTACGAAAGCCCAACGCGCCACTTACTCCACCAGCGAAAAGGCTAGCGTTGGAGAAGACTTTGTTGCCAACCCAAAATACACGTTTTTGCCGAAAAACAAAGGGACGCAGGATGTGGATCTAGCGTTCGTTGGGGCGCAGTTTGAGGCCGAGGCGTGAACGTGATGGCGCCGGACGGGCGCCATACGCCATGCCACGATGTGATGCAGGGTACTTGTCGAATCCGCCGACTTTTCCGATTTAGCTACATCTCATGCTGCACATCCTTTCTATCCAGTAGCTTTTCAGAAGACACGCCAATTAGAACAATCGTTGGATGTAATTGAACAATCTCCACCCAATGGCAAGTGGCTGCTTTTCTCAGAAAATATCCCGATCCACCAATGGTAATGCTTCGGGTGCAAACCGACCTCGCGTCTTTGCCAATGTACGGGATATATTAGCGGGACGACAGACCAGGGTATTGGATGGTGACAACGTGATATTGCCGTGGCGGGGTGTGCATGACACTCCCCACTAGGCTGAACGGGAGTCGGGGAACTGGCGCCGATCAAACGTTCCTGCACTCGCTTAGCTGAGCAGAGACGCGCTATTGCAAGGTGAATCCGTTTCCGGCAAAGCAGCAGCAGTGCATGTAACAAAGCGCATAGGTCCTGGGGAACAGCCGAAGTACAAACTTCATGCTTGGGGCGGCAGTCTATGTGTCTTTAGTTGGCCGCATAACTAGAACGCCGTCAGCTTTCGCCCAATTCACAGCAAGTTTATGGGGCGCCTTTTTGCATCGTATACCCAGCATCACAAAGCGCAACGAACACGACGGAACAGGGGCAAAGTGATTTAGAGTCCTTCCTATCGAACCCTGGAATACACGATCTCCTATCATCTAAAGTGGAGAAGTGATAGAATATGAGACATAGGATTGTGCGAGAGCGAGGGATATGATAGTGTACATGGAACGGGGTTTGGTAGACGAGTAATGCAGTCTTTCTATGGTCGTTGATTTCCGGAGAAAGAGGCAAGCTTGCTTCGGTATGGTTAACACTCATCATCGAAGCTTGAAGCAATTTTTCAATCACTCGAACTTTGCGACCCATCCATCCCCTACCCTCTCCCCTTTCGCATCTACGCCACCCCAAAACACAACACTAGCCCCCTTCTCCATGACATCCGCACCGAAGAAGGCTCTCGGACCAGGATGAAGCTTGCCATCTTCCTCCTCCAGTTGCTTATCCGAAGGAAGTTGTACCACCGCTTCTGCCCACGACAGGTGCCCAGTGTCGGCGCCCAATGCAGATCTGATGGCGTCCTTGATCTTTGCGGGGTTGATGGCGTTCTTTAGCGTCATAGAAGGTTTTGCTTCCAAGTCACTGGAAGGAAGCTGGAGGGCCCATGTGTCGCTGAACTGGGTCACTTCGTCTGAGTGCTTCAGGTCCTCCGCATTCGTGCTGGGGGTTGCTGAAGGTGATTCGTCTCGGGCCCCGAGAAGATAGACAAGGTAATTGCGGCCCCAGCCGGTAGTTATCGGTAGCAGTGCTCCGTCATGGCGCGCTCGGGGTCCTGGTGCGATTGGGTTGGTAGGGAACGTGAACGACTCCCATTTCCTCTCCTCGCTCGAAGCATCGATAATCATGTGATGCAGTTGGCTACTCACGGGGTCATTACCGGATATCAACCAGAGCTGTCCGTTGGCCAGCGAGGCATTCGATGTTGCTACTGGCGCGGTGGGCAGCTGTGTCCAATAGCGACCAGCGACGTCGAACTGCCACAAATCTGATGCATTATCGCCAGAACCGTCGATGCCACCGAACAATATCACATACTGATCGTCCGCGAACAAATGCGCATTGCTCCGTGGCCCCGGGCCAATATCCCCTGTGCCGACATCACCCTTCGATGGCTGGAGAATATCCCAAGTCTTTCTTTCCGGACTGAATAGCCACAGAGAAGACTGTTCGTCCATCAGCCTGCCTTTTGAGTCGCTGCCTCCGTAAACTGCAACGTTTCCATGGAAAGCACAAGCTGCGTGATTCGATCTCGCCCGTGGTGTCTGCTCACTCTCAGATACTGATAATGCCGGTATCATGCTGTAGTCCATCTCTGGCTTGCCGGAATGCTCTAGGGTAACGACGTGTACGTCATTACTAGCTAGAACATTACCCGCAGTATCGCCACCGAAAATGTAAGCCTTGTTTCCAATGACTGTGACTGTATGGTTGGAACGTGCCAGGGAGCGTCTGCCGGTCAGCCTGTGCATAAGGAACGAGTCATTAAGTTACTTACGCCGACGAATCGCCTGTCACTGTAGCTATACGCGTGAAAGTGACCTTAAGAGGTAGTGTTGGCTTGGATACGACGTAAGCCGCGTATCCTGCTTCTGCCGTATGCTCAACAACTTCCGCTGCGACATAGGCGCCTGCTGCGACTTCAGCCATTTCAGTTTTGCCGGTTCAGTGATGCTTCTTGGAATCGGTATGTATTGTTCAAGGGCGGTAAATCAGGCTTCGAAGTTCAGAAACAGCGGGAAGATGGAGAGAGTGAAGAGGGGCGAGGCTAACGCAGGTACGCGATCGGCATGACGTCAACGGCCCCACGGCAAGTGCATAGGTCATACTCGAGCACGCGAACGCCGCAATGCAGAATCGATGCTAGAAGAAAATCGATGATTGAGTTTGATCTTTGATGCACGAACCGTCGACTGTTGGAACCACTTATCCATGCTCAAGCTTGAGCCGTGTGGCTGTCAGCGGCAGTGATTTTGCACTCAGCGCTCAACCCAAACAGGATTATCACTACCTAAGGGTTTAGGCATGATCTCCCATCCTATTTCGGCGCCATCAATCTTTGCCGAATGTTGTATGGCTCTGAGCATACCGAAAGCTGTTTCCCTTGACTCGAGGTAGTCTTCAACATCTCGCGATTCCTTGAAGTCTTTGCGACTGAACCCACTCTTGCCTTCACGACGACCCAAACCTCGTAGGTACTTCATCACCCCAGCTAACGAAACCTTGACCTCATAGATCTCTCCTTCGGTAGCGCGTTTAAATAATGCGGCCATGATACCGGTCGCTAGAAGATATCCAGCACCGTGATCCAAAGCTTGGCAAGGTAGCACACGCATAGGCTCGTCTCCGCCATAGCTCTGAGCATCTGCTACGTTAAGACCAGAGCACGCTTGGACGAGCGAGTCAAACCCACGATGCTGACACCAAGGCCCTTTGGGACCATAGGCGTTCAAGCTTGTCACGATCAGGTTGGGATTCACCTTGAGGAGGTCTTCTACAGAAAGGCCTTTTGCGGCAAGGCTTCCAGAACGATAGCTCTGGATGAAAACGTCGGCGGTAGAAAGCAGCTCTAATAATGCAGCTTTGTCTTCCGCTTTCTTGATGTCGAGCTGCACCGTGCGCTTCCCTCGCGATAGATCGATATCGAGTTCTGGGAGATCTGGAAGAGAGGGTGAAGTGACCCAGATCACATCTGCCCCATGTGCCGCCAGCGTCTTGCCTGCCACTGGGGCCGCTATCACTCGACTCATCTCAACCACGCGGATGCCTTTGAGACATCTGTCATCTACCAATGACGGAGTGGGCGCGTACGGTATGCATTGCGCGACCTTCTCCATTAGTATCGGAAAGTCATGAACAGCTTTTGCTTGCGGTAGCGCATCCCATTCTTCGAACGATCTTTGCGCGGCGATCACAGCTCCACTTTGGAAGGCCTGCGTCTCCAGCTCAACAGCCCTCCACTTCATCAGCTCTTGGGCAACCTCGTCTCTTGATGCGCCCAGTCTTAGCCCTAAAATTTGCAGGGCATTTTGCCGGTGATTGGGAAACGAGTCGTGAATCCTCACATATCCGTCGGATACTTTGTGCAAGCCACCGATAGTGCCCCAAGGCGGGGATGCATTTTGCCCGTCGAGCGTGTAAAGTCGTTCAGACTTAAACTCGACGCATGCATGCTCGGATGGTACGCTCACTCGCGGGATGGCGCTTGTGCGACGTGTAGACCAGTAAAGAGCTGCTGCAAGTGCCGATGCAGCGATGGTGGACTGCGCGAGAACATCGACTTTAAAAGAAGAGGGTAGGCATTCCGCATTCACCGGCAATCCGAGTGAAGATAGCGCGTCTTCTGGTAGGCCTAGTTTTTTCCAAATGTATGCGACAGAGTCGTGCGCCGTTAAATGTGAGCAATCCATGGATGCTTGCAAAACCAAACAGGATGTTGAAAAATGTGATGAACAATCAATTCCGGGGCTTAGAGGTCGTTCTTCAGTGAAGAGATTGGAGAGATTCTGAGTTGCGGCGACGCGCGGCAACCCTGAAAAGAATGAGACTCATCACAGCCGTCCTTTGCTTTATAGCCGAACACGAAGCGCATGGTAGCATGATTGGGAGGGACGGCTACTCGAAACCTGGCCGCGTCGGTCGGAAGAAACTGCGCGATCGCCGAGTGCCCGGCCATTATGTAAGCTTTAGCGCGCTCCCGACTTGGGGGAACGTTTCCTCTCTCGTTCTCACCCCGACAAACCTCAGCCCTATCGATCGAGCCAGTGCTGGTCGCGACACTTGGAAACTGCGACGTGTATGCATGTGCTACGATGGCATTGGCGTTCATAATGGTCCGGTGTTCTGGGGTCGGGTGAGATCGGTTCCCTGCCCAGAGAGCGAGACACCGAGATCCCGACGATCACATGGCCGGTTTGACGAGAGCCCACCAGACTTCATATAAGCCCAACTTTGGAGAAAGCAATGAGGTCGCATATTCAACGAAATCGACACAATGAGTCACGTTCAAGTTATTCTCGCTGCAGGCGTAATTGGTGCTACATTCTTAGTATGTTTGGAATATAAATTGATAAGCAAAGTATATTGACTCTCAACGTACAGGTCGTGTGTAAAATCCTATACAATATATTCCTACATCCCCTGCGACACTACCCAGGGCCGAGATGGTGGGCTGCGACTCGCTTACCATGGGCCCATTCCTTACAGTCAGGACTCTATCATCTCAAGCTCCACGATCTTCACAACCAGTATGGTCCAGTCGTGCGCGTCGCTCCCGATGAGCTATCATATATCGATGCCCAGGCCTGGAAAGACATATACGGTAACCGCAACATTACGCGAAACCGTGTGTGGGCTGGTCAAGAAGAAGAAGACCATCCTATGAGTATAATGAGTGTGGATGAGCCAACACATCTACGAAACCGCAGAGCAGTAGCTGGAGCCTTCACAGAGCACGCAGTCACAGAACATGCTCCATTACTCATGGGTCTCGTTGATACCATGATGCTGAAGTTTAACGATGAGATTGCACGGGGTCAAGGACGCGCTGTCATTGATCTTACGGCATGGCTCAACTGGTTGACTTTCGAGTAAGTCTTGATTGTATAGAACCCACGTGAGATTTGTACTGACTTTTCACCTCCACTTTTAGCCTGTCGGGCTCTCTATCTTTTGGTGAATCGTTTGGCAGCGTGGAGAACGGCCGTGCGCATCCCTGGGTTGAGATCAGCTGCGGATTCGGTAAAGGTATCGCGCTCATGGCATCGATCAATTTCTTTCGCCCTCTGAACAAGCTACTTAGGCTTGCTATGCCAAAAGACACCATGGAAAAGATGAAATATCATCATGAGCTAGTTCACCAGAAACTCATGCAGCGTCTGAAGATGAAAACCAAGGCGAAGGCCGAAGACTACGTGGGCTCCATCACGGCATACAATGAAGAGAAGGGTGAGACGAAGATACCAAAGGAAGAAATCGAAGCAAATATGACGGTACTAATCTTTGCTGGGAGCGAGACCACAAGTACGGCTATGACAGCAATAGTTACCCACCTGCTGCAGAATCGGGCGGCGTCAGAGAAGCTAAGAGACGAGATTCGCGCAGCTTACATGACCGAAGGACAGATTACGATCACGAATGTGGCGAAGCTGGACTATCTCACTGCTGTGATTCAAGAGGGGATTCGAATGGGTCCACCAACAGCTGTAGGCCTGCCTCGTGTCACCCCGAGAGAGGGCGAGGTCATCTGCGGCCACTACGTACCAGGCAACGTAAGTATTCCTGCTGTCAAACCACGACCCACCCTGGCTCATACAGTATAGACTTTCGTGGTGGTGAACCAGTACCCAGCCTTTCGTTCCGCATCGAATTTTCATGACCCCAACTCATTCGTGCCCGAACGATTCTTACCAAATTCACCATATCCCTCTGATCGCATGGATGCCTTCGAGCCCTTTTTGCTTGGCCGTCATAAGTGCATCGGGCAAAAGCTAGCCTGGGCTATCATGAGGCTGACGCTTGCACGACTCTTCTTTACCTTTGACATGGATGCGCTTGAGCACATTCGTGATTTCGGCGAGCAGAATACTTATATTGTTTGGGAGAAGCGACCGCTCAAGTTGTGTCTTCGATTACGAGAGTGCTAGTATTGAACCGACTTGTGGAAATATTGACGCCGAAATGAGGGCACATGTACCTAGGTATTATTTAGTCATTATACACCCATTTTAGTACAACATGACAGTGAGTCGCCCTCAATGTACGGATCAACATCTCGACAAAAGTTGGCTACGCCAAAAATGACTGTAATCACCGAACCTGGTAAAGATTCGCGCATTAATTATCATCATAAAAAATTAGCATCCTTCTGGAGATAAGACGGTTCCCATCCCCAGTGGATGGTGTGCGGAGGAAAAGCCTTAGAAATTCCCAGCCCTGGGGGCGCGCGCGGGGCCAGGTGCGCCGTTAGTACCTTGGCAACACCTCCGACACCCTGGGGCCTCCGAGCTCCCGCACTCCTTCGTCCCACCATCACCAATGCCGCCTTGGGCTGTGCTAGGATCGCAAAAGCACAGCGATGCCAATCATCACCTCACCATTAATCCGGCGTTTCCGGCAACCAGAAGTCACGTTCCATAATTGCTACTGCGCGCGTCGCCGTCATCGTTAGCTTGATGCACAATTTCTGCTTCTCATTCTCTAGGTTCTTGTTCCTACACTTTCACCGGTTTGCTGCAAGAGAAGCGTCCGCGCAAATTGTCTCGTCGCGTGCGCCAGCCATCATTGGAGGTTCCGTCTCCCTGCCCGCCATAACACCCTGACGCTGCGCTGTTCGCCGAAGCGCAAGAAGCTTCGAGGGTTCACGCAATCACTGTAGTAACATTGCGGACCTCGCTTATCTGGTGTTTCGTCCAGTCCGTTGCGCCATACTGCCCCCAGTCTGTCCTACAATGGCTTTCCAGCCTTGGTCTGCCCTGCCGACACAGCCTATCCGTTCCATGTGTTACGGGATAAGCTTTCGTCTGCACGCTCTGTCCCTCTGACATCGCGGCCGGGCGGCGTCGTTAGATGTCTCTGTTGTTCTTGCGCAGAACAATTGCCATTCATTGTTTCAATGCCCCAGGGCCAAGATAGCCGAATGGCAGTTTTCGGCTCACTGCCATCCGATATGGCTCGGGAATACAGGTTGAACAAGCCCATAGTATCGTAGCCGGAAGTGGGCATGCATCGACATGCACTGTTTTTTGCCGCCTCCACGTCACGCGTAGTTTCGTCGACCAACATCCGGCGACGACCGCCGCTTGATGTGATCAGCGCTCGCCTGTGATGCTTGCGTCAATAGACACATGTCTTCGCAGCGCCTACCAAACGGAACAAGGACTATGAGCATGGATATCCATGAATGGCAGACGTATCATGCCCAAAAACTCGCGCGCGCCACTCCGACGATCCTTCGTCTGATAATGTCGTAGTGGGTACTCCGGGTTGAACACAAGCTCGCGTCCATCGTGCCCACCAATCATGGAGGGCCGAAATACTCGCATCATACCTTGTATCGACTCTCGGCGGTTTCGGGAAAAATTCGAGAGCAATGCGTGCTGGCTCGCTGCATACAGTTGGCTCCAGTCGTTCCCAGCTGCATCTAAGCTTGTATTTGTCGCAATGCCTGGTTTGGACTCATGAAAGCCAGGCTTGAGCATCAACGCATCCGTACACCAGCCTAGGCTTGGGTTCACCTCAGCGAAGAGCAAACGCTATCCATGTCCAAGATTTGCTGGCGTCGAGTACGACTCGGTGATGAGCATCTTGCTCCATTACTAGTGTGACTGCCGTGTCACCATCGTCGTCACACGCTCCTCTCAATCTTGTGTTGAGTGCCCATATTTTCCGATCCCGCCCATAACTGTACGATAATGCAAAACTTAGGCGTCATCTGGGGTAATGTGCAGCCAATCTGGCCGCACACGGACTCATCGAAGAAAGATCCACCTCCCTGGTCTCGGCTGGATCATGCGGGCTTCGCTTTTTTGCAATAGTTGATGACGCTCAGCTGGAATGCGGAAAAACTGGACACGAATACACCGCATTAGGTGAAAATAACGAGATGGCTGTACCCTGACGTCCGAGCGCAGTATGGTGGGAAGTGTCAACAATCCAGATCAGCCGAGCGAAGAATAACTGGGCAGCATGGGACATCGGGACAATTAGTGAGCTTCTCCCATAGCCACATCCGATAACTCGGTAGGGTGCCCGCATATCCTTGGCGGTTGCCCATGCTGCGTGCCCCGCATAAGCCACGGTCTTGGCGGTTGCCTTCGTATGTTTGCGAGCCACTTTAAGGCAAAAGTCGAGCCCTGAACCATTTTTTGCGATATGCGACACTCGAGTTTACACCCTGGACCATGTCCACTGTACAGACTGCCATCAGTAGCCCCGCTACATGCTCTGTCGAACTGATCGGTATTCCACCCACTGCTCTTCGCGGCCAAAATTGTATAAGTAACAGTGCCCCTTCTTCCCCTCTATCAGTATATCTCACTTCAACATTCGGTCATCTCTATCCCGATTCACTAGCAGTTATTGATATTCGTTCATAAACTTACTGATCGTGACACGATGGCGGCTGGCAGGCTTTACAGTGAAACTCAGAACCCGTACGTCCCCTTTACAACGTACCATCGTCGCTGCTACTGGGCTCGATCGCTCTTAATATTCCTAGATGCTTAGTTCATCCATTGTGGTGGCAAAGCCAAGGTACTGACGTCGCATAGATCAACAGCAGTCCACTCTGGCTATGAGCCACCGGCAATACCACGAACGCCGTCGGCATCGTCGAGAACTGACCTCACTCCCACTCCGACTGATGATGAGCCACTGAACGGAGCTTCACTCTCAGTGTCATCGATTACGCAGAGTGCAAACTACGCCGGGACCAACAACAGCGCACCTCCTCAAGCCTCGCCGCGTCTTACCCATGATCACCTCGAAGCTCACAACGCAACCTACTGCAGCGATGCCGCCTTCTGCGCTCGTATGTCCAAGGCCATTAAACTACAAGAGGCCGGGGTTGACCTCGACATCAGCCTCCCACTGCATTGCTTCATACCGGCCAGGTCGGACTTTGCTCAATGGATCAAGCAGCAGGCGAAATGAGCAACTGGAAACATACCGTCGATCTCTTTGCGTTTTACAAAGCGAGATCAGCTTGTGTGGGTGCGAATTCCGGGCGTGTACGATATTATCACAGGGTCATGAGTAGGGGACACCATGATGTATGAGTAGCATGTATACAAATAGTTCAAGTACTGCTTCACGCCCTCCAATGTGTTTGACCTCTACACGACAAGACATTGACACATTCTCTTATCACGACTATACTGGTTCATCGGCTTCTCTCCTCCATACTCATCGAGGGATGTATCGGCCTCACAGCTACACCTAGTCCTCGTACGCTCGGACTGTTACTTAGATCGACCGCAGTGGCAGCATGAGTCTGACCCTTGCTCCTCGTAGCGAATAAGTCTGAAGATCGTGCAGGGATTGTTCAGGGCCACCCGATGACGTTTCACGGCAATGCAGCAACCCTTGAGCGCCAACCAGTGGACCGGCCAATAGCTCGGGCCCGACAGCGTGGAAGCGAAAAGGGGGCTGCAAATGGAAGTGGCAGCGATTTCGATTACGAATGATGCCCTGGTTGGGGTGTATGAGGTATGAGCAAAAGCTGACACGCCTGACAGCTGGGCATAAACGACCTTCGGATGCGCACTGACGCTATTAGGTACTTTTGGTGGTACGCCAGCGGCTCAACGGTCACTGACTGGACTAGCTTTTCGCCGTGCTGATTTCTTGCCGGCGCTTAATACGACGACAACATCACCTCCATCGCAGCGGCCATAACCCTAGATGCACTACAGTCGCAGATCTATAGAAAAGAGTGCATGGGCTCTGTGCTAAGCCTCCCATGTTCACAGTCGGTGACGAGGCAGATTTGTTAAGTTCATCTCATGTAGCCTGAGGCCGGTCCAAAACTACGTCTTAACCCCCTGCCGCTGCATCACGCATCCTGAATTCCTACATCGCGTCCGCCTTACCAACCCAAAAGCCCGTCGCGCCAGATGATGGCACCAGTGCATCTCGGTCTGACCTGCAGACTGTTGAAAACATCGTCGTTTCACGCGCACTCGCTATGCGCTTTCGAGCCTAGTGACAGGGCTGAAACCAGGAACATGAGCAACTTGCCACGGCGCGGTGCCCCATGCCCAGCTGTCACAAGGCAGCTGCAGCGACACGCACAGGTGCGCGAACTCAACTGCGCGGTGTGTGGTGGAGTCGCACACGCTCAAGACCTACGCTTTTCCCAGTTAGGAAGGCTTCTAGAAGGCTGCATTGGTACGTGCTCATCGCAGCACCCTTGTTTTTTGGCATGACGTGTGCACCTTAGCTTCGAACTTCCGCTCTAATCCCAGTGCGCCATCCCCGTCTATCCTCAGCCTTAAGGGCGCGATGGCCCGGCTCGCCTCAAAGCTAGGCAACGGACCCGCGAGTCGGCTTGTCACGAATCGTATCTGCACTAGACATGAGCGCGAAGCCTTTGATCGGCAGCCGCAACAGGACGTGGTATGCTGACTTTCTTCTACTTGGCGTACCAAATGATGGCCGTGTTATACGAAACTGAGCCGAAGGTCTTGGCGCAGTGTAGGCCAGTATCGGTGCCTGTTGCTCGCAATGTCGCTCAAGTTACTTAGTCTTGCGTCAGGCAAACCTCGGTTACTAATGGACCAAGTCGAGGAGACGACTAGTCAGTTACCACACGCAAAGGGTTTCGGCGATACTGGCTTCCGAGGAAGTCATTGAATGCAACATGCGCCATTATTCGGTACTTACGCAGCCGTCACGATCTTGGCTTCATCACAGCAACTATCATCACAGCTTGTGGGCGTTGGAAGGACATTGAAGAGCGGTTGACGCATGCCTGAGCAGCGTCACATAAACAATGTTCTAGTCAATTTCAGCCTACTGCTGATGCAATCGCTGTTTCTTTAGTTCAATACTGCGTCTTTGACACGATGAACGATGGAAGATACGATAATCTACTGGGCTATGGCGATTAAGAAAAAGGTAGGTAAAACAACGATGACTTCTCCTTTACATGCTTAGAGTCTCAATCGTTGGCAAGTCCCAAAAAGGTCCATAGTATGAGCAACGACAGAGACACAACTCAGATCGCTTCCGTGAGCGCCTTCAGGCAACAAACATCAGCTTAAATGCCTGGCTTCTAGATCAGACATTGCGAGACCCTAAAGTAGTTGCGAGTTGGTCAGTAATGCATAGGGAGAGGTTCAAGTCATGTCTGCATATTGTAGCAGCTTATATGAAAGATAGCGGGATGAGAGATCCGAGTACGGCTGATGAGGGGCCGAGAGATGTGGGCTGGCCCATCGTACACAAAGGAAGAGGGGAGTGGGTGGAGTAAAGAAGTTAGCGAGCGGTGAGAAGGCTGGAAGAGGAAGTGTATCTGCTAGCTTGCCAATACTTGGTAGAGAGGGTATATGCAGACTTCAGGCGGGTATTGTGTCATGTCGTAGAAGAGTAAATGCCGACGCACGAAGCTTACCAAACTAAGGAACTATTACAGCTTAAAATTACAAGTGAACCCCCTTCTTAAACTTCTTCGCTGAATAATCTCTACCTTTACTTGCATTATCGTCACCCTTGTCATCGTATTTATCATGCAAGCCATTTCGGCATAGTTTCGCTAAACTGCGAGCCAATACAATTGAAATCAAGCTCGGTACTCTTGTAGCTCCCAGTTGGGCGAATTGTGGCTGGCGAAGTGTTGGAGGCCGCCTTCCTCGAGTTTGCGCCAATGCCATCATCGGGCGTATAGTCGGAGTCTGTGCAGGTCGCTATGGTACTTCGAGTACTTAGTCATTGACTCAGCATCTATGAAGATGCAGGACGTACGAGGAACTATCTTCGTCTTGCTTCGATTCATTGGGATATTTGGCATTGGGGAATCTCGACTGGTTTGCGATTGTAGTGCTGTTTTGTGCCGATCCGGTCGCCATTTCCGATAGTGAGGCTTCAGTTGGCGGTGTAGAAAGAGGGGGGGTATGCGATGGGAGCTGATGTGCGTGTAAAAGGCTGGATAACGAGTTCCCTTCTATACGCCTAGCTGAAATGAGAAGGGACAAACCCAGGCATTATGTGCGTCCGTGATGAGAAACCATGGCCAGGAGACGTACGACTAAAAAGGCCCGATGGCTGCACGGAAGGGTGCATGCGAAGGTTACCGACCTCGCCAAGGTACGCCACTAAGGTTCGTTCCTGCATTAATCTTGCAGCTCACCTGGGCAATATGGAGAAGGCGTTTGGCCGCTAAGCCTGCTCGGTCGCGTACTTCGTGGGAGTATCGGGCAGGGCCTGGGCGTTACTTTCGTGTCAGTTGCCGGCTCTGACCTGCCCAAATCGGTTCTGCCACTCAGAAAAAGAGTGCGTATACGAATGATGTAAGCCATTTTGCGTGCATGCCCAACGCTGTACCCGACACCATTGTCCCAAAACTTTGTGACGTCTCTTGAGCGTAGGCGGATAGCTGGCTCTTACATGCGTGGCCTTGTCTCTGGAGAAGCTGCAGTTGGATAATGCCCACACTCAAGAGTGCAAGAAGACAGAAAGCATGCTGAGTGGTAGGGGACGTGATCTCAAAGTTTGTGAGAGATTATCGCTGGCATCCCCGAAATTGTGACCGCAGTCAGAATCTCTACACCGATCATCAAATAGCACTGATCATCCGCCTTGAATTTGCGACCAGTTAAACAAGCGACGCGCAGAAAAGCGGGGTCGCTTATAGAGAATGCGCAAAGCTTGGATTATGTTATAAGCGGTGGTATTTAAGGAGAAGGACCAGCGGTTGACATGCCCACGAGGATCCGAGAAACCGGTGAAGGTCTGCTGATGAAGGGCAAGGCGGTACCTGCGCACTGAATAGGAGACCATCAAGGCCCCACAGCAGCCGGTACAAATGTGTGACTGGGTCGACGGTCTTGACGCTAGCTTGACAATTGACGTCCAATGTACACGTCAGTGACGCCGCAGTGGCACGGTCCTATGATACCCATGTATACTTGGTCCATCCTAGTCGAAGGAGGAATGAAACAAATGAAGGCGCTTAAGGTGCCGCGCACCCATACAGCCGATCATGGCCATAGGCTGCAGGCACTACACAGCAAGGTAGCATGTACCGGCAAGGAAGATGAAACAGGCCAGCAGAGATTGGTGATTGATCGTGAGTTTGCCTGAACACTCAACGAAGGTATCAGAAGCACGACTTGGATGACGGTATTGTGCTCACGTCCCTACAGATCTTCCACCTATCACATGAATGATCCACTAACCCGATCAGGAAAACGGTAACCGCGTAGTCTCTAGTGGATTGCCCTTCCTAAATACCGCGTTCTTTTCGTTTATTTTGAAGTTCCACCAAGCCGCCGGCGCATCTTCACCCACGAACGATACGCGTTGTTATTTTGGTACAGATGCGACCGTCGTCTGGGCAGGTTATAGCTCTCTGACCAAGCTTCCATCACCATAATGACCTGGAGACATCCAAAGGAGATTCATGGTCAACTAGTGTGTCAATGATGGCAAACATCTAAGAGTCGGAAGTAATTCTGGGTCTTCGACTGCATGATACTAAAGACAGCAACTCTAGTAGCAATACATGCTCAAACGGTTTAGCTGTCGACGACCCCCAAGTGCATACACGACAAATTATTCATAATACCAAGACTCACTGTCAGCTCCCTCATAGTAACTTCTTGTAAACTGTTATCCGGGAGAGGCGGGGCGGGTGTTGCGATTCGCCCCTTTGAGCATTGTGAGCCGAACCAACATGCGAGGGTAGCAACATCACGAGAGAATGATAAAAAACACGCCGGAAGCTCAAGGTACTGTGGTGATCCATCTGCCCCTGGGGCGGTTTCTAAAGGCAGGAAACAGACTACGTCTTGACGAGATTGAGCTTTTATTGTTCTAGAGCGCAAAATTCTCAGCGAGGCGATCACAAGGTGCGATCTCACTCTTTCGCAGGCTTGTTAAAGACGGCATTTGGCTTGCGCATGCTCGCTTTGTCGCCAGTAGCAGCTCACGACAGAAAGTGTTCAGCATACCGTCCAAATCCAATCGCTCCGCACTGCTAACCACAAGTTTTCCCACTCTTCCATGAAGGGTCCCTGCTGTCGGCGCCAGTGAATAGTGTAGCGTGAAGCAGCGACAAATCGACACGTATTGCCTGCGAAGCGCTGGCTATGAAAATTCGGAATGAGTGCACGTCCGGAGAATTGAGTGAGGATTCATTGCGCCTATCAATTATCGATAAGAAATAGGCAGGGCGTGCGGGTGAGAGAAGGGGCGCAGTCGCTGACCGGTCGGGTAGCGGGGCACGCAGGCGGCACGTGATAGACTCTCAAATACCTAGGTAACTACCTAGGTACATGTAGCAGCTCTCTAATACCGTTGGTCCAAGGGAGAAAACTAAGATCTCCTACTCCGTAGTGCATGAACAACTTTCTTCATAGACTCCATGCCTTTAATTTGATTAGCAAGCGCGACGATTGGGAACGTGTAACGTTACACACATTATCCATACCATGTGCGTGCACTTCAGCTGTGAGGTAGACACCAAGCGGCAAGTGGATTCCTCGCTGAATGTATTGGACGAAGTGGCCGAGCTCTTGACTTCTTGAGCTGAATCTTAGCTGCCAATGTTTTCAATCGGCGTCGTAAAAGCGGTCTCGATGAATGCCTAGGATACACTCGAGCGGTGAGGCACAAAACCGATGTTTCGGGTCGAAGAACCCTGACACTGATCTAATCGTATCGATTTCATGCGTTCCATAGGTCCACAGGGCTGTAGGGCGGATGTCCATGTGGTATTGGCAAGACAGGAACAGATCCGTGCGTCAGTCAAGCCTTCTCCGGTATTACCTGATCTAGATGGCCTGCGTTTTGTGGATGGCGGGACAACGCGGGCATTGGAGGAGCGATGGCAGAATCCACGTAGTTTGCAGGGAGCGGACAAGGAACGCCGGGCACCTTACCCTATCAACGGGCGAGCTCTGACGCTAAGCCCAGCGCAGCAAGACGCTAGCTTTGTTGGGCGGCAGAATGCCGCTCAATTATTGGCGAACGATACTTGACTGACGCAGAAGGATGGAACAGAGTGCAGAATGACCTGGAGTAGGTGCCGGAAGACGAGGTATAAGAGGCTGCTCGAGTCGTTCAATTGGGTTGGGAGGATCCAACAGCTTTCTGCGGAACCTTACGTCGGGGCCTTTCTTGCCAGCTGCAAATCACTAGCCACCATTCTGCGAGCTTCTTGTCTCCAACAATGTCTACCAAAAGCAGAAGCACCCAGTCCACGAACGAATCAAACGATATCGGTGCAATGCCAACATCTGCCACGTAGGATCTTCTGGCTGAAGCGTGATCACTGAGCTCATACGGAACAGGGATCTAGGACAGACAATCCATTTGTCCGAAGTAGCACTGAGGAGGCATAACGCACATCCATCTTTGGTCGACCAAACCTGGGCCAGAGAGGAACTTAAGAGGACGGAAAGACTGCAGCGGGCAGCGAAAGAGCTTGGATTCGATCTCCCTCTGCAGTGTTTTCGCAGATGACGGTCCTTGTCTTGCCGATGTTGGTGTTGCTATCTTTTGGCCATTCAATGGATCCTCTCCCGGATGGCACCGACAACGCTCTTCAAACCGCTCAACCTCGCTTCTCTAGTTCCACCCAGATACAGACTGGCAACAGGCCATGCATGTATTCCACCTTTCTCTTCCCAGCTGTCCACCTCTTTTCCTGTCTTTCTCAGTAGCTCGATCAACTGTCTAGTCTCTGGTCCAAGCACCTCTTCGCTACCGTACAAAAAATACCAACCCTTTTCTGGTGACGCATCGGTCCATTTCCGAATATCTTTGCAGTTGCCAGGTGAAACCATGGGGTCGTCCGGGGACGCTTTGCTGCCAATGTATTGGCGGCCGTATAGTTCCAGCGAGGAACTATTGAGGTAATCGGACGCGGTGTTTCTGTTATTACGTGATACTATCGTAACCCATGGGCTAATCATGATTGCGAGACCTGGTTTCTGGTGCCTTAATTCGGTATGCTCAGATAGGTATAAAAGGAAGCTGAGCATCAATGTCGCACCAGCAGAATCCCCACCAACAACAACGTGAGCTGATGACTGAGCCAAGGAAAGGACATATTCATAGCCGGACACAGTTTCGTGGAGCTGGGTAGGATACGTGGCATCTGGCACGAGCGTATATTCCAGGGCAAAGAGGGCCGGATTCCGGTACCCGGCGGATTTGAGCAGCGAGACCCAAGCAAGCAAGAACTCCATGTAAAAGTAGCTACTTCCCATGGAGAACCCGCCGCCATGAGAGTAATATACGATGACATCGGGCTGCTCTTGTTGATTGTGCACGATCAATACGCCTCTAAAGTTTGGTCGCTTGATTTCGGTCCATCGGATGGGGCTAGTGACGATTCCGTGTCGCAACATGCGGAACCTCAGGAACGGAAGCGAGACAGCCTTGGAGAAGAACACTCTACCTAAGAAGGCGGGCATGTTGGCGAAGGCATAACGAACGAAGCGGATGACAAAGTCCTGGAACGGTGTTGCCTTCTTGACAAACGGCGCGCGGTGCTCATGCGGGACTAAGAAGCGTTCCCGAATGAATTGATATGGTATCAAGATGGCTTTGAAAGCTATGAGGATCAGTACACCCAGATTTCGAGTGTGTTGAAACTCACCAAGTGATGGTAACTGTGGGAGAAGCCATGTCAAAAGGGGAATGATTCCGATCTGGATGAGTAGTTGAGGCGCAAGAAAGACCAAAAAGGCGACGCAGTCCAAGTACGATATCTGGCTCAGTATCATCGTCGCAAATACGTGTGAAGATGGAGTACAGCAGCTGCCAATCTCTCACAGCGCCATGGCGAGTGACAATAGCGATGACGCCGTCAAGGGTCCAGCTAAGCCACGATGGTTTAGCGCCACAGCCACCCCAAACTCAATGCTTCGACTACGGCCAGAACATACGTCAAGACAGTGGGAATGCTCTACTGGCTCACGCAATAGGCATGAGGAATAGTGAATGCCGTGCCCTGGCTTTCAAGGTTGCCAACGCGGGAGACGGCGCGCACGTGACAGCTGTTAGGGCTCTGACGCACAGACCAATGGGTCGGTCGCGACTTCCAGAAAACTTCCGCGCCTCACCTAGCTGTCACTCGGCAAACACGACGACTGCGACTGCAATCAGCCTCGCCCGCTTGCCCACACCTGCACCGAGGGACTGTCTTACTTACTGTTTCTTCTTTCCTTCTTTTCTTACACCCTTTTAATGGAATAAAGCGCGGCGTAGACGTCGGTCTCAGTTATTCGCGCGGCAGCCTCACCCCGAAGTCGCGAAGCCGCAGAACCTCACCATGGCCAACCCCGCAGCCGATCCCAAGGCGGCGCCGCTCGCCGAAGAGCTGAAAGACCTCGCGCTGTATGGCCAATGCCACCTCTATTAGCAGAGTGTTACTGACGCATATAGGTCGCTCCCGACGACTGCATTCCCCAAGAACTTCTTCTGCGCTCTCTGCAACCAACTAGCCTTTGACTCGTACAAGCTGATCTGCTGCGCGAAATCAGTGTGTCCATCATGTACGTACCGCGCTATGGCCTACTAGAGAAGATGGCATGTATACTAATCAGTTCCCAGGTCAAGCGAACTTCCAGTTTCCAACCACATGTCCTTTGTGTGACCACTCGCCGCTCGAGGCCGATTCGTGCACTGCCAACAAGTCCCTCCGCAACACGATGCGCGTATGGCTTCAGAAACAAAAGAAGAAGGAAGAAGCCAAAGCTGCGGCACAGGCAGCTACCCCGCCTGTCGAGGTGACACCAGCCGCGCCTGAAGTGCAGCCAATTGGCGAAGGCACAGATAAGCCTGTAGACAGTGTTGAGGAACCACTAAAGGCAGAGGACGTTGCCACCGAAGAAGCTGCTGGCTCTACGGAGAACGCGGAAGAGGCTGGACAGCGCGCCGGCTCTGCCTCGGCCCAACCGAACGAGGTAGGTCTTCAATGTTCTTTTCTTCAATTTCTTGTAGGCATGTTGGAATCATACAATAAGACAGAAGAAAAGGAAAGGCTCAAAAGAGATCACGTCTTGAAAAATGAAACAAATCGTTGTCAAACGTGCCAATGACTATGAAGTGTCTCTACTTTACCCATCGCTTTTACTAACCGAAAATAGGATAACACCTCTTTTGACAATGAAGCCGAGCGACGCGGCAGTACGACCTCCCAGAAAGTGTCGAAGAGCACCGAGCCAGCCGCCGCAGAAGGAACGACCGAGGAACAAAATAACGCCAACGGCGTAAATGGCATGGCGGGCAACAACCCTATGATGAATAACATGCAAGGCCAAATGGGCTTCGGCTTCCAGAACCAAGGCAGCTTCAACAACGGCATGGGCTGGAACGGCATGCCTAACATGATGGCCAACGGCAACTGGAACGGTATGAACCCAATGGGTATGTCACACTGTCGGGCAACTCAACATGCGAGTAATCGCTAACTGCTACTCAGACTTCAACAACATGAACGGCATGCCCAACGGCATGTACGGCAACTTTGGAGGAAACATGGGCATGGGCATGAACGACATGTCTGCCATGAACATGATGCAGTATGGGGGCGGCTATGGCAATGGTTGGAATGGCATGGGCGGTGGTTATGGAAACTTCAGCGGGCCCAATCAGATGGGTGGCTATAATCAATCTGGAGCATATCCCGAGATGATGAACCAGTTCCCCAAGCATAATTTCCCAAACCAGAACCAGAATCGTTTCCATACCAATCAAGGGGGAGCACATCCTCAGCGAAACAACAGGAATGGCAGCCAAGGAGGCTTTGGACCTGGTTTCCAGGGCGCAAACAATCGTCCAGGCAGTCGTGGCGGCCCTTCGCAAAACGTACGTTCCACCCAATACCGCTTTCCACCAAACCCATATAAGAGGGGTGGCAAAATTTGGAAGAGACAAACTGACGCGATTTTTCACACGCAGCGTGATGGCCAGTCGCCTGACGGAATCGCTGATACTGCTCCCGAGGCCAAGGCTGAAGGCGAGCAGGAGAAGGCATCCGCAGAGCCAACTGAAGAAGGTAAGGAGAACGTCGACACTGTCTCGAACTCCGCCGAAATGCAGAACCCAGAAGCCGGCTCTGGTGTCGATGCGAGCCAGGCCGCTGGTGACGATACTAATGAGACAGGAGACGGTCCTGATGGGGCTACGCAAGATGGTGGACTGAAACCAATTCAGACTGTCGACACCGGCAGTGCGGATATGCAAGACTACGACCAGTCAATGATGGGCAATGGTATGCATGTCAATATGCCTTACCCACAAGGCATGATGAACCAATTTGCGGCCGGACATATGAACGCGCCTTTCGACCCTAGCATGAACATGAACATGGGGTACAACGGCAACTACACTCCTCGTGGTGGCTTCAACAATGGAGCTTATGGAGTCGCGACAGTTTTGACAGGCCAACCCACAGAGCCCATTGGCGTCGGTGTCAAGGGCGCACCAACCGGGCCACGTGCAATGCGAGAAGGTCGACCCAACACGGGATTTTCGAGCAGAGTCAACAGTGGCCGATATGCACCACCACCACCACCCAAGAGTGTCGCGTCTACCCAAGACGCTGCGCCTGGTAGCCCACAGCGTAGGGTTCGATCGTGAGTAAATCTTTATGCGATTGACATTATGCGATGACTGACTACTGTGCAGGCAATCACCACTGCGCGATGAGAGCATGCGCGTAAACAAGCGATCGCCTACGCGCTCTCGGTCAAGATCACGCGCGAGGGGCGAGGTCAGAGAAGAGCAGCACTCTCGGTCACGATCCGCAGATCGACATTCTAGACGTGATGACCGTGGCCGTTCCGTGACGCCGTTAGAAGACGACTACGACAGCCGCAAAGAGCGCAAGCACCACCGCTCGTCACGCTATGACGACCGCGAGCAGGAGTATGATGACCGATACCG
Organism: Stemphylium vesicarium; assembly: GCA_004380135.1. Lineage (NCBI taxonomy): Eukaryota > Fungi > Ascomycota > Dothideomycetes > Pleosporales > Pleosporaceae > Stemphylium > Stemphylium vesicarium. Next base: position 126,626 of record QXCR01000074.1, read on the forward strand.
CGATGAAAAAAGCAGCCGGGGTGATCGAACGCGCACTGCTTCAGCAGATTCCAAGTATCGCAGTAGTCGTCGCGATAAAGACAAGCATCGCTCGTCAAAGTCCCACCGCGACCGGAGTAGGGAACACCGACGCCGCCACCGCTCCCGATCGCCACGTGCCGAGGACAAATATGAGGACGATGATGCGTACGCCAACGGCGAGAAGGACTCTGATGGTAGCTCTCGGCGCAAACATAGAAGCGGCGACAAGGATAGGCATCGCGACCGATCACGTGATAAGGACCGTGAACGAGATCGCAAAGATCGCAAAGAGAGGGATCGCGACTACGACTACGACCGCGAGAAGGACCGTTCAAGAGAGAAGGATAAGGAGCGCAGGCGTCGTCGTGACCGCGAAGCTGAGGACGATGACCGTGACTACGACGACGAAAAGTACCGTTCCTCTCGCCGTAGCCGCAAGGATCGGGACCGCGAGCGCCGTGACTACGACGACCGTGACAAGAAAGAGAAGTCGTCCGTTCCTGAAAAGGAGGAGGATGTTGTAGGGCAGATGATGAAGAAGCGTGCCGTGTCGCCTCCTCTGAATGCCCCAACAGGACCATCAGCAAATGGCTTCAGCATCAAGGGTCGCTCGAAGAACGTCATGGCACCACCTGCGCAACCCCCCACCGGCCCTCGAGCCTTCCAGCCGCCCAAGGGCCCGGCCGCTGATCGCAACAAGGATCGCAGCAGCGAATCTAGAGACAACCGCCGTAAGAGCAGCGTAAGCTCTATTCCCTCGATCCCAGCCGGACCCGCCGCCAAGGAAAAGGAAATTTCGCAAGATCACTACGCCGCCGAGCGGGAGCGCAACGCCCGCGAGCGCGACAGTCGCGATCGCGTCGAGAAGCCATCTGCCAAGTCCCTGAACTCGCGCATCTCTTCCTCCTCAACTTCACGCCCTTCGCTTTCCACAAAGCGCTCTCGCGACGACTTCGACGACGACGCTGCGGTTCCCAAGGGACCCAAAGCCGATGTCAAGCCTCCTACTGGACCTGCCAGCCACCGCGACAAGCGCCGCAAAAGTGGGACTACGGGCGACGACAACATTGCCAACTTGTTCACTGCTGGACTTAGGAAGAACGCAAAGGCTAGACGGGGTGGTGTGAGGACTGAGGGTGATGTGGAAAGGGAGATGGTGGAGCGTGAACGTGAGAGGAGGTAAGATGTTGTTTTGGCTCCGAGCGTTAAAAATGATATATGAAGAGTCGACGGACCTGAGGCTTAATCTTGCCCCTGAAAGTTGGTAAAGTGTTGCCTTTGTGCAAGCGTATTCTTGGTCTAGGACATGAGTCTTACCGGAGGTGGTCTGGGATGCTTTCTCTCTACTTTTGTATTATACCCTTCATGGACGAGATGGTGTGGGATGAGTGCATGCTGTAATTAGTTCGGGCCTATGTATCAATAAAACACATTGCTGAGCTCGAAATCGGTGTGCTTGTAATCGTGGTATCATTGTACTTCTCGTTTGTCTACAATAGGTATCCCACATCTTGACTTTACCGCCTGTGGTTGACAAATTCCTTCTGCTCGCCACCTAACCTTGATGCAACGACAGTAGCCTCCCTGATGGCCTTTGCGACCGAGCCGCGAACCCCATCTTCCTCGAGCGACATGAGCCCACCGATGGTGCAGCCTCCAGGTGTCGAGACCTTGTCCTTCAGTACAGCCGGGTGCTCGCCGTTGAGCACCAAACCGGTGGTTCCCCTCATGGTCTGCGCAGCCATCATCTGAGCCTCCGCCCTCGGCAAACCCATGGCAACCGCACCATCCGCTGCAGCCTCGAGAATCAACGCAAAGAATGCGGGACCCGATCCACACAGCGCAGTCGCAACGTCCATGTTCGCAGGCGGAAGGTTGGTAACGCGGCCAATAGAGCTGAAGACAAACTCAACAAGCTTGTACTGCTCCTTGCTCAGCGGCGGATCCGAGGTCTGAATCACAGACATGGATTCGCCAACGAACGAAGCCGTGTTTGGCATGACTCTGACCACCCTGCACGCATTCTCCGTCTTCTCAGGTCCATCGGGGTACAAGAAAGCTTCAATCTGCTCTCTCGTTACACCCGCCAATATACTAACCAGCACCTTTCCCTTGAGCGCGTCCCTGACACCTTCCTCACCGAGAATGGTCTTGAAGCCGTGGGGCTTGCAGCTCAGCAGGACGATATCGGCTTCTTGGATTCCCTTCAGGTTCTGGTTTGTGAGGGTCTGTAGAGAGAAGTTGTAGTGGCCTAAGGCCTTGCGGACGTTTTCTTCGGCAGGGGCCCATTGGTCGCAGGCGATGAAGTTGGAGAGGTTGGGTACGTCTTTAGGGGCAGAGGAGGGGTCGATGGCGGCTTTTGTGCGGGCGGAGGCGAGGGACGACATTACTCCGCCCATTATGGCTATGCCCATGGTTCCTGAGAGGCATGTTAGTGGATGCTTGGGATATGGGGTTGAATGATGCGAGTGACTATGGGGGAATGATGTGTTTCTGGTAGAGAAACAGGAACCACGAAGTTGAGGAAAGCCCAAAGCATACCATCTGTCTCAGTCATGCTCATGGCTCTCAACGCAGGTCGGACGCGTGCCCTCGAGTCTTAGGCGGGGCATTGCGACGGATCGAAAAGAGATTGGAACATACCTGAACCGAGAACGGTCAATGTGAGGGGTTTGGATTCCTGAGTGCTCGACATCTTGAAAACTGGGTTTCTGGGTGTATATTGGGGTGGTGTTGAGTAAATTCAGAGGGAATGACTGCTGGGTCACCGAACCGCGAGATCGGCGCCTTCCCCACGTTATATAAATTCTGAGCTTTGACCATCAAGCCGACGATATGCGCGCGCAGCTCTCCCAAGCTCTCCACCTGCACGCCAGACTATCGTATACCAAACTAGCACCGCATACACTAGCCCGACCGCTTCCCCAAAGACACCGAGGAATTTCCTACCGTATACGCGTCCTCGAAATCCGCCCACCATGGCCGACCCCTTTGAAGTGCGCCAGCGCTTCACAACGCTCCTCTCGCATCTCAGCGCCTCGCATACCTCTCTCCAAAAGGCTGCGCTCTATGCGCTGAAAAACCGCGAAATGGACGAGGACCTGCATTCTTGCATCCTTGAGCAACTCGAACGCAATAATATGAACACGCGCGCAAACATCATGTTCTTCATAGAATGTCTCTGCGAATACGCGGTCAAGGAGAACAACGCTGGAGACGGCAGCGCAATGGGCTACGTGCGCATGTTGCAACGCGACATATTAGCAGTGGTCGAATGCGTGGTAGGCGAGGAAGGCGCAAACGTGCGGGTTGTGCGAAAAGTGCTGAAGACGCTGGAGGGCCTGCAAATCCTCATGAAAGAAACTGTGCAGGAGCTTGAGGCTGTACTTAAGTCGCGGGAAGTCGCACATCCGTTCATGGCGACAGACGCTGCTGAGAACAATAAAGATAATCCGGCGACGGGGGCTGCTAGGAATGGCGGGCAACGCATGGACAAGAGACAGATTGAACAGAGAATTGAAGAGGATAGAGAGAGGCACAAGAGACTCAGGGAGAGTATTTGGGCAGTCCCTGGAGACGGGTATGAGGAGTTGGAGAAGTTGTGGGAAGAGGCGAGTGATATTAATGAGGACGATTATGTTACTGCGAGGGAAGATGCTGAGGAGAGGAGGAAGGTTATCGCGTTTGGCTAGGATCCGAGCAAAGATGGAGAGAGGACGGGAGAGAAGACGGTGGAGAGAATGAAGAACATCGCTCTGGGAGGTTATGCTGGCAATGCTGCTCGCGCACGAATCTAGATCGAGGGAGTCAGCGATATAAGCCTTTGGGGTCTACTAACGTTAGTAGGCAAGCAGATGTTGAAGGCGTTTACGGGTAAATACGGCAGTCACAACAGCATACGCCAGGCGTTACGGTGGAAAGATACCACGGGCAGTCTCATGACGCCCCATTGTTATTGGAGTTTTGAGTTTTACTGAATACATCCATGATCATTCCATACATATCTGTACACGCCCATGTGCAATGCTATGATACAGTGTCCATCTCTTATTCCTTCCGACCATCTCCCGCACGTGTGTTTCTACTCCATGACAACAGTACCACCGATCGCCTTGAGTGTCTCGACAATCTTCTCTGCCTCTTCCTTGGGCACGCCCTCCTTCATCATCTTTGGCGCTCCCTCTACAAACTTCTTGCTGTCCACCAAACTCAGTCCCAGCATGGCCTTGATCTCCTTGATGACCTTGGGTTTTGCGCCGGCGTCGAACTTCTCGAGCTTGAGGTTGAAGAGGGTCTTTTCTTGGGCGGCGGGGGCGGCCTCCTCCTCTTCAACAGGGGCAGCGGCAGCGGCGGGGCCGGCGCCTCCTGGACCAGCAACGAAGCCGCCCATGGGCATGTCGGGGATGTTCAAGCGGGTCTGTGGATTGCATTAGTACAACGTTGAGCGGGATGTAGTATTTCATGTAAAAGGGAAAGGTGACTGGCTGAAGATCTTGGCTGGAAGCAAATAAGATGGATGCCAATTTTGGCAGCATCGGTCCCGCGCAACGACGCACTACAGAATACACCTTGGGTCTCCATATGTGGTCGGCACATTGACTTTGTGCCGCCCATGCATACAGCCGCTGCCCCCCGCCCTATATGCCAAACTTCCGTACCTTTAGTGTTGAAACCAAATCCGCAGTCTCCAACAGAGTCAATTGACTAATCTGGTCCACAATGGTCGCAATCTTCGGGTTGGTGGGAGCTGCCGAGTCCGATTGCCATCTCCGCTGTATCCTCTGCTGTGTGGCCCCAATTGTCGGTCGTACGTATACGGTCTGCTTGGCGGTGCAGACACAGCGTCTGAGCGCGCGGGATGCTGGTGCTGCCATTGTGCTGTAGAGGGACGCGAGGATCGATGATGATTGTACGTTGTGGTCGTGCTTGCCATCATGAGATTTTGCGGAGCGGATTACGACTAATCAGGTTACCGCCTTGGCGCGTCCAGAGACCCGCAAAAAAGTTAGAGAACTTCGAGACACGCCGACATTGCACGCCACAACACCACCTTTCAGGCATATTTCAGCGTCGAAACTATGGGAAGGCGCCCCGACAGCGAACCTCGAATCAGTCCTTGCAGAAATGGAAGGAATCAACACTCGCAGTGCCGGTAAAACGGTCAATATCAACGCGCTTGCCACGGAAGCGCTCAAGCCTGGATCGACGGACGATATTTTCGTTCAACATGGTGGATTGCTGACAGAGTTGTGTGCGCGCTGGATCCAGTCTGGCGCGGAAACTGAGGCGAAGGTCGCGGCTTTTGGACGAATTTTACCACTTGCGCCTCACCTCGCCGAGCACGTGGAACGAATTTTAGAGCACAGCTCGAATTCGTCCATAATAGGGTCCTGGACAAGAGAGGAGTCCCAGCGATCCGTACCTGTTCCTTGCGATTCGGATTTGGTCGAAGTCTTGTTAGGAACTTTCCGCCTTATCAGCTTTGACTGCAAGAACTTCTCTCACTTTGTGCGACCGCGCGCTCTGGAAAGCCTCTTTCAGCACTCGAACCGCGTTGTACGGTACTTGGCGGTACGAGTCTTCAGCCTTTATCTTCACGCAGCGGATCATGCGACACAAGAGAGGATCAAGAGCTTAGTGGGAGATGGAGACATCGAAGGATTATGGGAAGGGCGCCAAATTGACTACAGATTCTTATCACTGTGGGAAGAGAAGAGGTGGAAGGATCTGCAATCAAACTTGCATCGAGAAGACGCGACCGATGCAATGGCATCTGTACCCGCGAAGCAAGAATTGTCACCCTACACAGTCAACGTCAACGGCGTTCTATTACCCCGATTAGATGGAGAGCCGTCTCAAGAAAAACCTTCTGAGCTTGTCTCGACAGCCACCACAGAGATCAACCTGAAGAACATCGCTCGTGGACTTCTCGATTCGAGTCCAATCTTACTTACCGGTCTGGCAGGATCTGGAAAGACTCTTCTTACTCGTCACTTTGCCTGGCAGCTTAATAAGCTTGACAAGATGGTAACTCTTCATCTTAATGAACAAAGCGACGCCAAGCTTTTGATCGGGATGTATACCACTGGAACGAAACCGGGAACGTTCACTTGGCGAGCCGGTGTTCTCACCACCGCTGTTCGCGAAGGAAGGTGGATCTTCATCGAGGATTTGGACCGAGCGCCAAACGAGGTCGTCAGCACACTCTTGCCACTGATTGAGCGCGGTGAACTGCTAATCCCTAGCCGTGGGGAGACTATACGAGCAGCACGAGGATTCCGCATCATTGCGACTATGCGAAGCACGCTCAACCCGCGTGGCCAGGAGATCATACCTCGCCAGAACATGATTGGACACCGATTCTGGAACTCGATCACAGTGCACATGCCACAACTTGATGAGTTCAGACAAGTGATCCATGCGAAGTACCCAGTATTGCAGAAGCACTTATCTGGAATCATGCAAGTCTACGCGAGACTTCTGGTGCTCTACTCGGACGCTAAGTTTTCTTCCGAAAACGGTACCTCGCTGAGAGCTATGACGCCTCGGGACTTGCTGAAATGGTGCGACCGGATAGCTGTGCTTCTTGCACAAGCTGCATCATTCAGTGCCGCACAAAAAGACGACATATTCATGGAAGCATTTGATTGCTTTGCAGGAAGCCTGAGAAGCGAACCAGCGCGTCAGATGGTCATGACATGTGTCGCGGAGGAACTTCACATTGATCCACAGCGACGCAATCACCTGCTGAAGAATCGCGAGGTCAAGCTCCAAGTACCTTCCAAGACCACAGCTTCCGGTACCATTCAGATCGGGCGCGCAAGACTGTCAAGGCATAAGTCCTCAAAGAAGATCGTATCAGGGAGGCCGTTTTCCACGAACGACTACACGCTACGTTTACTGGAAAAGGTTGCTGTGGCTGTCGATCGTCAAGAACCACTTCTACTCGTTGGTGAGACTGGTACTGGAAAAACGACATCTATCCAGTATCTCGCAGAGCAGCTTGGCCGAAAGCTGGTAGCATTCAATTTGTCTCAGCAAAGTGAGAGTGGAGATCTGCTTGGTGGCTTCAAGCCAGTGAACGTACGCAGCCTCGTCATTCCGCTCAAGGATGAATTCGACGACATATTTGACACCACTTTCTCCAGGAAGAAGAACTTGCGTTTCCTCGAGATGCTAGGCAAGCGCGTAGCAAAGGGCGAATGGAAGCGCGTTTGCGCACTTTGGCGCGAGGCATTGAAGATGGTAGATGCAGCCCGAAAGTCGCATGAGTCCCAGACTTCTTCCCCAGATCCGGACGGTGGTCAGCCCAAGAAGAAGCGAAAGACTGACTCTTTGCCCACAAACTTCCCCACTGCGCGATGGGAGAAGTTTGCGACTGATCTTCATGATTTGGAGGCTCAGATTGCTAGCGGTTCTGAAGCATTTGCCTTTTCTTTTCTGGAGGGTAACATCGTCAAAGCAGTCAGAAATGGAGACTGGGTACTTCTTGACGAAATCAACTTGGCTTCCTCGGACACACTGGAGGCGCTCACCGATCTCTTGGGAGGCGGACCAGACGGCAATCCGTCGATCCTTCTGACGGAGACTGGTAACGTCGAACGAGTGGTCGCCCATCCGAACTTCAGGGTGTTTGCAGCCATGAACCCCGCGACGGATGTGGGTAAGAAAGATTTGCCACCTGGCATACGCTCGAGATTCACCGAGCTCTACGTCGAGAGTCCAGATAGCGATGAGAAGAGTCTGCGCAACATCGTCGAGAAGTACTTGGGCGGCGATGGTACAGACCCAGCAATCGTCCGGGTAGCGCGCGATGTCACCAGTCTCTACCTCGAGATCCAGAGGCTTGCAAAGGCGAACATGCTTGTGGATGGTGCCGATCAGAAGGCCCATTTCAGTCTTCGAACTCTGACAAGAACACTTTCATACGCTCGAGACATTGCGCCTTTGTGTACCATTCGCCGGGCACTATACGAAGGTTTCCACATGAGTTTCCTGACCTTCCTCGGCAAGGCCTCTGAAGACCTCGTATCTCCGCTCATCACCAAGCATTTGTTCCCACAGAGAGCATCTATGAAGGCGGAACTTGGCAAGCCGCTCCAGCAACCATCAGATGGCCGAGACTACGTGAAGCAGGGTCATTATTGGCTCCGACAGGGCGTTTATGAAGTACAAGAACAATCTCACTACATCATTACGCCTTTCGTACAGCGAAATATGAACAACCTCATCCGAGCTGCATCAACGCGGAAGTATCCGGTATTGATCCAAGGCCCCACATCTTCCGGTAAGACGAGTATGATCGAGTACCTAGCGAAACGATCCGGTAACAAGTTCGTCCGCATCAACAACCACGAACATACCGACCTCCAGGAGTACCTTGGCTCTTACATCTCTGGGGCCGATGGAAAACTGGTCTTTCAAGAGGGTATTCTTGTGAGAGCTCTACGGGAAGGTCACTGGATCGTGCTCGACGAACTCAACTTGGCACCGACTGATGTGCTCGAAGCACTCAATCGTCTCCTGGATGATAACCGTGAGTTGTTGATTCCAGAAACGCAGGAAGTCATTCGACCTCATGATGATTTCATGCTGTTCGCTACGCAGAACCCCGCAGGCCTCTACGGTGGTCGCAAAGTATTGTCGCGCGCATTCCGCAATCGCTTCCTAGAACTGCATTTCGATGACATACCGGTAGACGAGCTCACCGAGATCTTGCATCGTCGAACCATGATTCCTGAGACATGGTGCAAACGTATCGTGAAGGTCTACCAGGAGCTCTCCACACTTCGACAAGAGAACCGCATCTTTGAGCAGAAGAGTTTTGCCACACTTCGAGACTTGTTCAGATGGGCGCAGCGCAAAGCGGATACAGTGCAAGATCTTGCGAACAACGGATACATGCTGCTTGCTGAGCGCGTCCGCAAGGAGGAAGAGCGAGTCGCAGTCAAGAAGATTTTGGAGACCGTGATGAGTGAGAGAGGGCCCAAAGTGACGATCGAAGAAGATCTGATGTTCAGTGCGGACAGCTTGTCGAACATTGAAGGTCTCAGCCAGGGTGCTTCACTCATCAACACCAATGTTGTATGGACCCGCGCTATGCGAAGGCTATCCGTCCTTGTCGCTCATGCACTTCGCAACAAAGAGCCCGTCTTACTCATAGGAGAAACTGGATGTGGAAAGACGACGGTCTGCCAATTACTCGCCGATCAGTTCAACAACCAGCTCCACATCGTCAACGCCCATCAAAACACCGAGACTGGTGATCTGATTGGTGCGCAGCGACCCATTCGCAATCGGGCCGCCATCGAAGACATGGTGAGGGAACAGATACTCCTGGCCCTTGCGAGCATTCCGAGCGAAGGCCTTCCCCATGATCCCAGCTCGTTGAAGTATGAGGATTTATTGTCACTGTATGACAGCCTGGCCAAAGAGACATCTGCTCTGATACCAGAAGCAACCCGCAAGAGCATCATCGTCGACCGAGCCAAAGCTGGCGCATTGTTCGAGTGGGCGGATGGTAGCCTGGTCCATGCGATGAAGCAAGGTCACTACTTCCTTCTTGATGAGATTTCGTTGGCTGACGACTCTGTGCTTGAACGTCTGAACAGTGTTCTTGAACCGTCCCGTACTCTTCTTCTTGCGGAAAAAGGCCCTGTAGACTCTCTTGTCACTGCTAATGATGGATTTCAGTTCTTGGCGACAATGAACCCTGGTGGAGACTATGGAAAGAAAGAGCTCTCGCCGGCGTTGCGCAATCGTTTCACTGAGATCTGGGTTCCTGCAATGTCTGACCTCGATGACATCCTTGAGATCGTAAGATCAAAGTTGAGACCGGACTTGGTACAACACGCTGGAGTCATTGTATCGTTTTCGCAGTGGTTCAACGACAAGTACAACACCTCGGTCGCTTCGTCCATTTCCATTCGTGATACTTTAGCGTGGGTATCATTTGTAAACGACTCGACACACGATAACTCAGTGTTCGGCATCGTCCATGGCGCTGCGATGGTGTTCATCGACACCCTTGGTGCTAATCCTGCAGGCCTTCTGGCTATCTCTGCTTCGACAATTGATGATGCAAAGAAGTCATGCTTGCACCACCTCGGCAAACTACTCGGACAAGACGTCGCACCAATGTACTTCGGTGCCATCGATATCCGGAACACAGCCGAGACATTCCAGTTGGGCTCCTTCTCCATTCCAAAATTCTCGTCAGCAGCATCGCAGGCAAGCAACTTTGCGCTTGAAGCCCCGACAACACGTTCAAATGCAATGCGAGTGGTGCGAGCTCTGCAACTACCGAAGCCCATTTTGCTAGAAGGTAACCCAGGTGTGGGTAAGACTACGCTTGTGACCGCTCTCGCCAAAGCTATCGGTAAACCCTTGACACGTCTCAACCTATCTGAACAAACGGATCTCATGGATTTGTTCGGTTCCGACGTGCCAGTAGAAGGAGGTGCAGCAGGTACATTCGCATGGCGCGATGCACCGTTCCTCAAAGCCATGAAGAATGGTGACTGGGTATTGCTTGATGAGATGAACCTAGCGTCACAGTCCGTGCTTGAAGGTCTCAATGCCGTACTAGATCACCGTGGTGAGGTCTATATTTCTGAGCTGGATCAGACCTTCCATAAGCATCGAGACTTCAGGGTATTCGCAGCGCAAAATCCGCATCACCAAGGTGGCGGTCGTAAAGGTCTACCTGCTTCTTTCGTCAACCGATTCACGGTTGTATACGCAGATGTATTCCGGCCAGATGATCTGACCCTGATCTGCGAGAAGATCTTCCCTGGTATCGAAAAGCAAGAAGTCACAAAGCTCATTCGCTTTGTAGCTGAGCTGGACGAGCAAGTAGTCACTCGGCGCGCCTTCGGCACTCTTGGCGCACCATGGGAGTTCAACTTGAGAGATACACTGCGCTGGTTGCAGCTTCTCGCCCGAACCGACTTATCTGGATCAGCGCGAGACTTCCTAGACATCATCTTTGTGCAGCGATTCCGCGCGGAAGGCGACCGCAATCGACTGCTCAAACTATTCGAGAACCAATATGGTGTACACGACCCTCGTATGAGTCTTTTCCACAACCTGAGTCCCAATGCGATCCAAGTCGGCCTTGGTGTGCTTCCTCGAGACACTGCCATTACTCGCCCAGACGCTGTGTCATCGCTCAACGCTACCAATCTTGGGCCCATGGAAGCGCTCGTTATCAGTGTCAAGCAGAATTGGCCAGTCATCATCGTTGGCCCTCCAGGGTCTGGCAAGACATCCATGATCAATCAGCTGGCGAGCTATGTTGGTACAGAACTGGTCACATTTTCGATGAACGCCGACGTTGATGCAATGGATCTTGTTGGTGGATATGAGCAGGTCGATCCTACGCGAGAAGTGCATCAATGTCTCCAGAGGGTGGAAGCGATCATTCGAAAACACATCGCTGTCTCCGACAAGCCAGTTCTGGCGCACATAGAGCTCCTTGAGATGCTTGGGCTTCTCCAAGCTGGCTCGGTTGCGCGTACTAATGCCAACATGCGCCCCCTTCTCGACTTGCTCGCGAGCCTCGACTCTGAAGGAGTCAAACTGGCACAGACCCTGCAAAACTCTCTCCAAGCTTCAAACGAGCAGATTGATGGCGCTCGCTTTCAGTGGGTTGATGGCATTCTTATCCGTGCGCTCGAGCAAGGAGACTGGCTGGTCCTTGATAATGCCAATTTGTGCTCGAGTGCTGTTCTGGATCGCCTAAACTCTCTCCTCGAGCCCAATGGTTACCTTTCTATCAATGAACATTCCACTGCCGACGGAGAAGCACGCATCGTGCGACCACATATGAATTTCCGCATATTCATGACCATGGATTCCAAGTACGGGGAGCTATCAAGAGCCATGCGCAACAGAGCCGTCGAGATATGTCTGCTTGAACCAGGATATGGCGCTCACCAAGCGAAAAGGCCGACCGTGCAGCACGCACTTGACTCTACCAGCTATCGCTTCCGCAGCTTCCAGGACCATGAAGGCCATCTCCCAATGACATTGGAGCAACAGTTTGAGAGTCTGAGCGTGCAGGACAACGACTTGCTCATGAGCTTTACTCAGCAAGTCCGACTTGGCCTAGTGTCTAGTGCATCAACGCAAATGAACGGTGTTGGTGGTGATGATCCCATGCAAGTGGTATCTGTGTCACCCACGGCAAAACTGGAGGACAAAGTTGCACACTTTGCTGAGTTTTTGAAGGGCTCATGGTCGTCCTGCGCTCAGTCCATCACATCCCAGCTTGGAACTGATGCGCTGGTTGAACTAGTCCCGTTCCATCCATTGGTGAATGAGCTCTTCATCAATCGTACAACAACATCGAAAGATCTTACTATGTGGACCGCTTCCATATATGAAGTCATGCTTGACATTTATAACATGCAGAAAGCCATACAGAGTTTGCCGTCTGCACGTTTCGAGCGACGCAAGGAAAAGCAGAAACTACCCGCTTTCCTCCACGCGTATTGTCAAGGGTTGGCTAAGCTCATTGAAGAGTCTTGGAAATCGGGACAGCAAGATGCGAAGATCGATCTCGCATTTCTCAAGCCACTGCGGAAGATGTTCTGGGCTTTCCATGCACTCTGTACTGCTTCGACCTTCGATCGCGCAACATTCCAGACTTATCTCAAGATGCTGACCTCTATCATCCCCAACGCCGGCTTATCGTCTCCACTTGTCCAGCGCTTATCGTCAACGTTGTCCAAGCAAGTCGCTAGTTTCGGATCCGATGTTCAATTGACGACTGGGTTAGGCATGGAACGCATTTGGCGCGTCTTCAAGCCGCTGACTCCCAAGACCCAGGCTCAACTGGCCGCTATTCTAGAGCTCGAGACCCTTGCTGATAGGCTTGATGCCGTAATGTGGCAGTCGACATTGCGCGTCGATGAAATGGTTCAGATGCGTGAACGTGTCGCCAGCTCTCTGGACCTGGTACGAAAGGACGAGGTAGATGCCCGAGAACTCATCACTGCGCTCGCCGCTGCAATCCAAGAGCTCGAGCAAGGTATTGGTGAAGACAACATGGTGATCACACCCTATTTCGAAGAAGAATTCGAGGGACTCTGTCAATTCTTAGACGTCGCGTTCCGTAGTGAGTCTACGAAGAAGTACACATCTCCTGCAGCTGTCGTTGTGGCGGCCAGGGCCAGGTCAGCCCTTTTTGCCCGGAGACCAACAAAGCTTTCCAACTTTATAGTTGGGGAATCTCAGAATGCACCAGAGCATTTTGCGAAATCCTATCGCTACCTGGGCCTCGAGCGCCAGTCTGCGAATGCGATGGTACTTCAAGGCCGATTTCACACATCTGTACTTGGAAAACTTCATAGTGCCGATGATGTGCAGCTCGCACAGCTGGACCGTTTCGAGGCGGAGCTGCAAGTGCTATCGCAACAAATGTCACTCGATGCGGGTCGCATAACTTACGATCAGGCTGGAGCCCTCGATGATCTGTATTACGACATCTACCACCAGCTTATCGCTTCCCATTCCGATGGGGTTCTTCAAACTGCAAGAGATGGCAGCGTCGCGCTGCTTCCGGACACAAATGTTGATAAGACACATCGCGCAACTCTGAAGAACGGCATAGCGTCTTGTCCTATATCGCCGGATTCCGCCATCGATTCGGCCGCCTGGATACAATTGGCCCTATTTGGCCTCCAATTGTACGTTCCCAACTACCCACACGATCCCGCTCTTCGACCCATGATCGAGCGTGACATGTTCAACGTAGAGAAACAGACTCTGCTCAAGGCACTGGGCGCCCTGAGACAATTCCAAGTCGACTCGACCGGCCAGGACACGAGCCTCCGCGTTCGTGAAGTTGAACGAATCATCACCAACATGGGCCAAGAGCCGCCAGTACCCGCCATTGTACGCCCGGAGGTCTCCGAACTTGACAGTCTCCATGGCGAGTTTACTAATCTGCTGAGCACTATACAACCTCTCATTAACCAATCAATGTCGATGGAGGAAGCAGTCCGTGATCGCACCCTGCAGCAGAACATTGTTCGCATCATCCAGCGGCTTGTGGAGGGCTACCGAGCGTATGACGACATCACAGATACCACAGTAGGTTTCCTCGTGTGTCTGCAGATTGGTCTTATCATGGGTCAAACAGAAGCAGAACAGACATCACAGAGTGCCGTCAGGAACAGCTTGACGTACATGACTTCCAGAACACCCTTCTTTGGGCGATCACGACCGTTGGAGAAGCCCGAACCGTACATTCGAGGGATGGAAGAGTGTCTGGGCCAGCGCAACCATGCCATTGACTTCAGATGGTACACGTTGTACTCAATGCTGTTCCTCAAGAGCACGAATCCTACTGCCATGACCACTCCTACTGCGAGGAATCTTCTGCACGATCTTTTCTCCAGTCTATACGGAGATTGGAAGGCTAAATTGCTCCAAGATCAGGAGAAAGAGGCGAAGAACTCAAGCTTGTATACCTACAGAGGAATGGACGACGACGCAGACGAGGAAGATCCAACCCTATTCCCCGACTACGAAGCGGAGGAGGAGCAGCAAGACAAGCCTGCTACATTGCCATCCGATTCCCGGGATTATGCGATCCGACTTGCCGACATTCACGAAGAACTCTTCCTCCGGGGCAGGGACGCCCCAGACTCTATCAAGGCCTTACTGGAGTGGTGCGCTGGTGAACTGAACCGCGTTTCAAACGGCAGGAGTCACGGCAGTAAGCATGAAGATGCACTACCAACTATCTATCTCGCGTTAGAGAAGAAGGTCAATGCTTTGATCTCCGCCACCACTACGAGGACGTATAATTTCTACTTTGACTCCAACCTGTCCGAAGCCAAACGACTGATTACGCTCATACATCGAATTCAGATGCGCTATCGCCAAATTCGCAACGTATGGCCTGAACACGCGACGCTGTCGGAGGTTTTACGCACGTGCGATGAGGCTCTTGAGTTCCGGCACGTCGATCCCGTGGCTAAGTTCATTACCAAGGCCGAGAAGCTACATGGCTACATGCACGAATGGCAGACCGTTGCCAGCAAGGAGTACAGCGCTGCCAATCTGTACGACGATCTGACCAAGCTCCTTGTCAGCTGGCGAGAACTAGAACTTACCACTTGGGCTCGCCTGTTTGATATGGAGGAGGAGAAGTATCGCAGTGACGCAAAGAGTTGGTTCTTCGTTGCTTACGAGACGATCATTGCTGCGTCAGAGAGCACCGAAAACGAGAAGAGCCTACAAGTGCATTCGAAGGAGTTACTCAAACTGCTAGAAGGTTTCTTCGAGACGACTACGCTGGGACAGTTTGAACAACGTATTAAGCTCCTGCAGCAGCTTCGCCAGCACGCCGCCATGCGTATGCAGGATACCGATATCTTCCGCACCGTCTACACATCGCTGGACAACTTCCTCGCCTACTACTCGCGTCTGGAGAAGCCGGTGCATGAAACCATTGCCAAGGGCCGACAGAACTTGGAAAAACAGATTGCGGACGTGATCAAGCTTGCGAGCTGGAAAGACACAAATATTGAAGTCCTGAAGCAGAGCGCGAAGATCAATCATCGTAAGCTCACCAAGCTCGTCCGGAAATTCAGAGCGCTGCTCAATCAGCCTGTATCTGGCATCACTAGGTCGGGCTTTCCGGATGAAAGCCATCCTCTGCAAGATGTCTCTTTGATGGCAGTGAGCACAGCCATAAACCCTGCATCACTCCAAGCCTGTGAGAACGGCGTACCGGGATGGACAGAGCGACCGGCTCGCTTCAAGAACTTGGACGTTACCACATCGATGATGCGCACCCTCACCACACCAAAGACGGATACGGTTGATGGCGCTTCGTACATTTCCGACTTCATCAGCGAGCTTTCGAGCTCCATTGTCGAACTGCAAAAGGCCACCCCTACCACGCTCACTGAGGAGAACAAGGCATCCGTCCAGCATCTGAAGACCCAGAAACGCAAACTGTACGCGGATACCATGAAAGAGCTGCGACAAATGGGCATCAACTCAAACCTGAGTGTCGATACTTTAGCCAAACAAGATGAGCTCTCCACTATTCTCTCAACCATGCCGCTGGTCCAGGGTGGACAAGACATTGGCCGTGCAGCCGAATATCATCTTCACAAAGCGCTCAACGTCATGGCTCAAGTCCGCGCAGTGACTAGGGAACATTCGGGCGACCTGACTCCAAACGATGTAGCAAGAAGCATCGGCTATCTGGAGGGCTTATTGTATGCTTCTATTCGCCAACGAGGAGTTCTAAGCAAGGCTGCGCAAAGCCTTGAGCAGATTCGTTCACCTTTATCCATGATCGC
This sequence comes from Stemphylium vesicarium, assembly GCA_004380135.1. Taxonomy (NCBI): domain Eukaryota; kingdom Fungi; phylum Ascomycota; class Dothideomycetes; order Pleosporales; family Pleosporaceae; genus Stemphylium; species Stemphylium vesicarium. The sequence goes on from QXCR01000074.1 coordinate 142,972, forward strand.
AGAGCTAAGTCATCCTGATCTTGGAGAACTCACATGGATCCACGAGCACCAATCCGAGTCTACTAGTTCTGTGCAACCTCAACTGCGTTCGCTGGCGGCCATGTTGACAACAGGCACCCATATTGTGAACGCGCAAGCTAAGCTAGGTAAGACCAACGAGCTTGACGCTCTGCTTCGCCAGATGCGGGAGTGGACTGCCAAGATCTCCGAGCTCGCGGATGCGTACAGTCGAGTACCGAAACTACCAATCGGCATTCAGTCTAGTGCTCATCAAACCCTGAGCGAATCTGTTAATTCCCACTTGACTGAGTTGCAGACCGCTTTCAGAGATTGGATTGCGGGAAGCGACATTGCCCGAACGGTACTCCGACACATTGAACCGTTCCTCTGCAGCTACCCCTCTTCCAGCCCGGTCGCATTGCCAGAGAGCCTACGCATCACACTGGAGATGCATGTCAAGGAAGTCTTCGCTTCTCTAGATCTCATCCTCGGATCAATGCAAGATGTCGAAGCCGCGATGCAGGGCATTCCATCGTCGACGGATGATGCCTCATGGCTACTCAAAGAAGAACAGGCACTTTCTGCTGCGCTTATCTCGTTACATACCCCGCAAATCAGCGGAGCTCTACTCTCGTTGCTCGAGAGGATGCAATACCTCTACGAGAACGTAAACTTGGGCGCTGTAGCTGCACTGTTTGCTTCCATCAAACCCGTTCTGGATCAGTATGTGGCCTCGCACAAGTACATTGTCAGTCGTTTTGAAGGGCTTCATGCGTCAACCGCAAATCTTCTGCATCGTCTGTCAAAGTCGTTCATTCAGATCGGTACGCAAGGCTTCTGTCAGCCCTCGGAGAAATCGAACGACGAACAGAAGGGCAAAGACGACAAGCTCGAATCCGGGACCGGTCTGGGTGAGGGCGAAGGTGCTGAAGACATCTCGAAAGACATTGAAGATGACGAAGACCTCGAAGAATTAGCTCAAGAGCAGAAAGGTGAACGCGAGGGAAGCATCGAAGAACAGGAAGACGCTGTCGACATGGGCGACCAGGAGATGGAAGGCGAAAGCGAACAAGTTGGCGAAAAGGAAGACAAGGGAGACGAGTCCGGAGAAGAAGGTGATGAAGATGCGCAGAGTGAAGTCGGTAGTGTTGACGATCTCGGTCCTAGTGCCGTTGATGAGAAGATGTGGGATGACGGTGGCAAGGAAGACGACGCAAAAGACAAAGAAGGTAAGGACGATGTTGGTACGGAGGACCAAAACGAACAAGTGGCTTCAGATCAGAAAGAGAAGGAAAAGAATGGGGAAGAAGGAGATGAAGGAGATGAAGAGAAGCAAGATAACAAGGATGGCCAAGAAGACGAGGAGATGGAGATGGAAGGCGAAGACCAAGAGGAAAACGTTGGCGCTGGTGAAACTGAGCAGATGGATCCTCATGCGAAGGAAGAGGAGACATTGGAGCTGCCTGAAGATCTCAACATGGATGGTCAAGACGATGAAGGAAAGGATGACGATCTTGGCGATATGGATCTGGGCGACGATCTGCCAGAAGATCAGCTCGACCCCGAAGTCGATCCGGGCCAGTCCGACACTGTGGATGAAGAGATTGGTCCAGAAGAGGAAGGCGAAGAGGAGAAGGATACGACCGGCCATGTTGAAGACCAAAACGAGGAAGAGGGGGAACAGGACGAGGAGGCTGACGAGCCAATGGATGATGACGCGGTTCCTCTTCCAGATGAGAATGAACCGGAAGACGAGGCTCGCGATACCAAAGACACTGACCAAACCGATCCAAACGCGGAAGCAGGGGCTGGTACCGACGCGAACGAAGAAGCGCACAAGAACAAGAACGAGCAAGCTTCTGCCAGTGCGGCGAATCAGGACGAGGGTCAGGAAGGCGAGTCAGCTGAGCAACAACAGGCCCCCACGACTGAAGAAGGGCAGCTTGGTCAGACGGCAGCACCCGATGCAGGAGGCCATGGCGAGGAATCCGAAGAGTCGCGGGAGACACAATCCTTCAAGAAACTGGGAGATATGCTAGAGAAGTGGTATAACCAGCAGAAGCAGATTCAGGATGCCAAAGAGAAAGACGAGACTCAGGTACAGAAGATCGACAAAGAGATCGACATGGCCGATGCAGATTTCGAACATCTTGGAGATGAAGAAGAACAAGCCGACACTCAAGCTCTGGGCACCGCGAACGAGGATCAAGCAAAGGCTTTGGACCACGATATGGCTATGCCCATGAACGAGGAAGAAGAGAAGATGCCAACTCGGCCTGAGGACAACGACGACGAGTTGACTGGAGCTGACAAAGATGTTGAAATGGATGATGCGGAGCAGGAAAAACAAGACCAAGACGAAGAAGCTCAACAACCGCAATCCAACGCAATGGAGGGTCAACCGCAAGCCTTTGTTGGTGAGCAACATCAATTCCCCGATCAAGAGGATGAGGACATGGCCGATGCTGTTCCCCTCGATGACGACGCGTCTTCGACAGCATCTTCTGCAGACAACATCGAAGCTCAACTATCTTTGACACATCTTGATCCTTCTTCCATGGATCCCGACTCGGCACGTGGTCTTTGGCTCGCACACGAGGCTTCTACACACTCGCTATCCCAGCAGCTCACCGAGCACCTTCGCCTCATCCTCGCACCTACCCTCGCCACCAAGCTTCGCGGTGACTTCCGAACCGGAAAACGTCTTAATCTCAAGCGCATCATCCCCTACATTGCATCAGGCTACAAGCGCGACAAGATCTGGCTCCGACGTAGCATGCCAAGCAAGAGGAGCTATCAAGTGATGATCGCCCTTGACAACAGTGGTAGTATGGCAGATAGCGGAGCCAGCGGTCTCGCACTCAAGACGCTCACGCTCGTCACGCGCTCTCTTTCCATGCTGGAAGTCGGCGAGGTCAGTGTCGTTGGATTTGGCGATGAAGTCAACGTCGCGCACGACTTCGACAAGCCCTTCACGTCCGAGGCCGGTGTACGCGTCTTCGAGCAATTCGGCTTCAACGCCAAAAAGACCAATGTGAGAGGCCTAGTCGACAAGAGTCTGGAGCTGTTCAAGGACGCAAGACAAAAGGGTAGTAGCTCAGCTGGTGAAGATCTCTGGCAACTGATGCTCATCGTCAGTGACGGTATCTGCGACGACCATGCCGAGATCCAGCGCCTCATCCGCAAGGCACAAGAAGAACGCGTCATGATCGTCTTCATCATCATCGACAGCTCTGCGGCTGCGCCTTTCGTGCCAACACCAGCGCCATCGGGCACTCCAGGTGCACAGCCACCAGCGCCGGTGAAGGAGCAGGCGAAAACGTCGATTCTGGATCTGCAGTCTGCGGTCTTCACACCCGAGGGGAAGATCGTGCGGTACAAGTACATGGAGCAGTTCCCATTCAGATACTATCTCGTTGTGAGGGATGTTAGAGAGTTGCCGGGCGTGCTTGCTGGGGCGTTGAGGCAGTGGTTTGGAGAGGTTGCGGGAAGTGTTTGAGCATTTACATGGCAAGGGGCGATTTTTGTGGATTTCTATGGCGTCAACTGGCTGCATGAGGAGGCGTACTGTGATTGAGTGTATTTAGCATTATCGAAAAATTTATTGAATTCCCAATGTCTTGAAAATCAGTTATTTCGCATCGTTTCTCACTACGTCATGTACACGCCTTGTAGCTGTGGGCAGGCTGCGCTTATCCCACCTGCCGGCGCAGCGTCGTGATGCAGGTGGGATGCGCCTACCCCAGCGCCGACAACAGCGACTGAACACAATTACATCCGGGCATTTATTTTCATTTCTCTCCCAATCATTCTGAAAATCATTTTTGCGAGCGTTTGCTCCCCACCGTGATACAGGGTAACAACCGCTATAATGTATTGCAACCATGTTCCGTGCGAGAAGCGGCGGCAGGCGAAACTATCGTACACGCAGCCTTGTCACCAACACAGCCGCCTGCTATGTGGCTACGGTTAGCCTGACTGGTAAGCAGCATCTGCATATATGCGCCTCGTGTCAGCCTCGGTCGACGTGTGGACCTCTTCGCAATATACTGCCTTTGACCCCCACTTCGCACTCCATTCTTTTGATACTCTTGTGCAATCAACACAGCACAACTTCGCTATCCCTTTCCAGCCTGCTTCAACAACTACACACCACTCAATCTTACTCTCGTGTCCGCCACCATGCCGCCACAGACAATGGACAGACGATGATAGCC